>VDFB02370948.1:81319-97018 GCA_007258455.2 Sequoia sempervirens
TGGTACCCACATCCTCACTTTTCTTTTCATCATCATTTCGGCTTCCTGAAGGTCTTCCACTGCCCCTTCCGCTTTGACCTCCTCGTCCTTTTTGCTTGCCATCAAATCTTTTGTTCAGCTTCTCTTCCACCTTCAGAGCAAATTGATACATGTCCTCAATGGTGGTCATTCTGACTAGGCTTAACTCCTCCTGAATGCTTGGTCGTAACCCATTAAGATATCGGGCTACCTTCTCCTTATTGGCCTCTGTGTGACCCGTTCTGATGATTATCCTATGAAAATCTTTAGTATATTCTTTCACAGATCTGCTTCCTTGCTTCAACCCTTGCAATTTCTTCAACAGATCTAACTCGTAGTCCACTGGTATGAACTGCTTCTTCAGCTTCTCTACCATGCGATCCCATCTAGTGATCTTGACTTTTCCTCTTCGATTTCTTTCCAACTGGACCTCTTTCCACCAAATACTGGCATGGCCCTTCAGCTTCATTTTTGCAAACTTAACCCGATCTGGGTTTTCTATTTCCTCATACTCAAAATATTCTTCTAACTCGTTGATCCAGTCGATCAACTCTTCTAGGTTCAGACTTCCGGAATAACTGGGGACTTCTGCTCTAGGTCTTTTCCCGATCTTCGAAATGGCCCTTATTAGCTGCATTTGGTCTTGATCAATTGCTTCTTCTTCCTCTTCTACATCTAAACCTTCTTCCTCTCCTTCATCCTCACTTTCCTCCCTCGAGTTTAACCCTCTTCTCAACTGCTCTTGTAATGCATCAACCTATCTCTGGAGGGCTGCCAGTGCATCTCTTCCACCAGCATTTCTACCACCTCGACTACCTCTGACACCACCACGCCTACCAGGCACCACTCTTGGAGGCATCTTTCTTGACCTTAACCCACAACCACAGTCCTGGTGTGAACTGCCTCACGATCGGCGATCTGTCCACACGCTCAAGAAAACCTGCTCTGATACCACTTGATAAGGGCGCAAACCCGAGACATAGAAAATAACCCACAAACTAAAGAATAATTTTATTATTTAGAAAATGGAACTTCTTACATGCAGAGGACCTCAAATCCCCAAGTTCTACAACACATGCAAGCTACAGAAAGCTACAGAATAACCCTTTCGCAATATGCGAGCTTGTCCCCAAAAGTTACCCAAAAATTAGAAAACCCACCCATAAATAGAGCTCCTCATTTGTTTGGAGCCAAACCAACATTCAATTTGAGTTTAGGTGGTTGGGTGCCAAAAATTTACAACATGAAGTTCAAATTTCAAAAGAGCATTTGCAATGGTATCTTCTAGAAAGTGCGCCAACTTCGCGGGGTCATAACTTTTGATCCAAGACTCCGATTCGCGAACCGTTCGAACCGTTGGGAAGGTCTCGAAGTCAAGAACGCGTTCCAAATTTGCTACGCCAAATTCGGCAAGTTTCGGGGCAATTTCGGAAGCTCTAAGTGCCTCAAATCCCACTCAGAAGGTTTTCAGGTGTAAATCTGGAAAACTAAAATTGCAATATCTTTCAACCCAGAAACAGAAATGAAAAATCGTAAATTGGGAATTTCATTATGAAGAAAAGGGTATCCAAAAATATAAAAACATGTAAAAACTGAGAAACTTGAAATTTAACTATTTTTGGGTGATGCAAGATTGCCCTTACACCACTGGATGCTCCAACATCATACTCATTTTGGGCCTTTATCTTTGCCATAATATTCAGCCCTACTTGTAATTTCGAGGAAGCATTTTCCAAAATTCCATGGAGAAAATTCACAAATTGCATATGATCATATTCAAGCCTTCACCATAGCTAGTGGAGTTTTGGGAGTGAATGAAAAAAATGTCTTCTTTTCATTATTTGTTGAATCCCTCATTGGGGCTGCTGAAAATTAGCTATTGTCTCTAGAAGATGGATGCATTACAAATTGGGACATCATGAAGAACAAATCAGGTGCATTGTTATATCAACTTTTCAACATTAAAAAGAAAGAAGATGAACTTATGAGGGAGTTTCTGGATCAATTTAATAGATGTTTAAAAAGGATTTCTCATGGCGATCGGCCAAGTGATCAAAATCAATTGTCCATTTTTATTGCAGTGTTACACCCTGAAGGAAAATTCCTCTTGACGCAAAATAGGGTATGTGATCTTGAGACTACAAAACACGAAGCCATTAAGATTGAAGATGATTTGATAGTGCGGACTTTGGAAAACAAATAATGTTGAAGATACTTCTAATTATGGATTTATGAGAAGTTATCAAGTGTAGCCACATGAGGTAAATCTTCATCTTCTTCGCTTGAATGCACCAATTTCATAATTTTGTGTCAATATTTTTTTTAAGAAATAGCCAAATTGGTCCATGTTTTGAAACAAGAGCTGGAGTATTTGGTGTGCATTACAAAGAAGACAAGGGTGAATCTACTAATATTTCAAGTGATGAGGAAGATCATGTTTCTTCATATTTAAATATTAATGGTCATCATGCATGGCCAAAGCATGAAGTTTTTAAAGTTCCTACATCGAATCATGAAGAGGAAAGGCTGCAAGAAAAGGTTAAAGATAATTTTATTTTTGAGTCATCTCATTTTGAACCTGATTTAGAGATTGTTAAATATGGAATAAAGAATTATTTTGTGAACGAGGATGGAGAAATTAATGTTGATTTAGCAAATGGAGATGTTTAGCCCCATGTTCATATTCCAAGTTGGTGCTTGGAAATATCTGAGGATGATTTTCTATGTGGACAAGGAGTTGTTGTGTCTCCATTGTAGTTATAAAAGATGATAATTTGATTGATAAATCTAAAATTGTAGAGTTGTAATTAGAAAGGCATGAATCAAACCATAAGAATAAGGGTCAAATTGCTTCTAAACTTAATGAGGTTGTTGTTCATCGCATGATTTTTCAATCTATTTCAAAAGGAATTTATTTATATCTAATTTCATATGAGGGTCTAACTGATATGCAAGACAATTTATAGGATACTTCAGAGGTATTTGATGAGAAGTGGCTTTTTGGTACATCTTTCAAGGAGTTATTTTCTCTTGTAGATTCCATATTTACATTCATGGTCCTCAAAACATGCCTGATTTTACAAGCACTTCATGGTCATACCTCCTTCTTTCGCACTATCATTTACTTTTCTCAACCAGTTAATGGCTTTGCATGGTCTCATGAGGGCAACAATAGTTTGTTTTACCTAGTTCAAGTAAATAGGCGTCTTAGGTTGTTGTTTCTTTTTTGGTTGTGTGGGTTCATTTTTATTTTGGTTTTTTTCTTGTCTCTTGTTTTCCCCTTTCACTCTAGCCCAATGAATCAACATTGGTCAACAATAGATACTAGAGTTATCTACATTCCACTAGGTAGTGTAGTCCCCAATCAAAGCCATTATTGTACCCCCAATTTTGATCATTGAAAATTTTAAAATTTCCTCTATCAAAATGCCAGTTAGACCAATGGTGGCTACACAGCTAAGTTTCTTGGTATTTATGGATCATTTATGGATATTGGTTGAATATTTCCAATAACACTAATTTTACAATTGGATCCTAAAATGTTGCAACTTGTGTCCTCCTCTAAAGCAAGTATGCTCTTTACAAGTTGGATAAATTGGTTTGGAAAATGAAGGTAGCATGGGGCTAGTATGCTTGTGGAAATTAATGGTATTAATCTGTACTGGTTTAGATATCCAGTAACAATGAAGGGATATTTATCAAAGCATAGTATTAGGAATTAGCTACTAAATATTATAGTCACAGAGGCTCTAGTAGATACGTTTAGAAATTTTGATCAGAGAATGCACTTCATTGAAGATTATTAAAAGATGATTTTTGACAAATGTTATATTGGCGATTGCCCTGACGAAGGGGTATGTAAATTTTGTTTCATATGTAATATCTCATGAGAAGATGAAGAGTTGGATTCAAAATGTATAGAACAAGTTATTAATATTTTTGGGTGTAATCATCATAAACATGATAGTTTTTTATTGAAGATAATACCCATGTATTAAGTGTTTCCTGTAGAGCCTTAGGATTTCTTGATAATGGTAGAAAGCATAAAGTTTGCAAGTTTCAAATGAATAAATATGGGATTCTTCTTTTCCTCCAAATGATGAGCCTTAGTCCTCAAAGTAGTATTGATGGCTCAAGATAAAGTTTCCAAAGACTCCAACTCTGTTCACTGGTATTGATTATTTTCTTCTACCATTTTTTAAAGCAATGTCTAAACTAGAAGTTCTCATGATGATCATAGAATTTTGATACTACTAAAATTTGAAGGTTCTTGAAGATTTTGGGAAGCTCTCAATGTTGGAGTTTAATCCCAACCGCTGCATTTATTACTCCTTTGTATGGTTTGATAGCAATCATTTCTCTTTCCATTCTCTCACATGTGTATAGGATTGCTTTAGATTTGTATTTAATACAAAATCTTCGCATTCAGATTTTCCTTGTTGGTTGTTAAATCAGCATTTAATTATAATTAATGTTTTTGGTTTTTCCTCCGTTGTTGGGATCTGTCGTAGCTTATGCAAGAAGCTTTGTATTGTCTTTTTCTAGGTGAAAAATAAATGAAAAAAACATAATGAATAGAAGGTAAGGAAGGAAGAAAAGAATAGGAAGAAGATTGTTGTACAAACAACATGAACAATCACACAAGTGACTTTCCTTTTGTTTTTCTAGGCATAGAAAAGCAGTAGCTCTCCCTTTGCACAAGCAATTTTTTGTATGAATTTGGTTACTAATATAAAGAATTATTTGTAGTTCATCCCCTTCTCTTCTTTGTGTTTTATTTTTGTTTTTTTTTTACTCTGCCTCAGTCCAGCACGTAGTATCAGAGCCAAGTTTCTCAAACAATGTATCATCTTCAAGCAAGGTTTTTAGAGTAGGTCTTCAAGGAGCCAAGGTATTCTCACAGTCAAAAATGGTAGCAAGCACAAGCTTGAAAAACCCACAAATTCTACAGTTTAATGGAAAGAACTATGACTATTGTGCAATCACCATAAGGGCATTGTTTTTCTCACAATATTTATGGGAGCTAGTAGAGAATGGTTTTCCAGAACTAGGTGATGCAGCAACATATATTGCATTAACTCAAGAAGAGAAGGATTTTTTGAAAGATAATAGGAAGAAGGATTCAAAATCCCTTTTCTTTATCCTCCAAGGAGTGCATGAGAGAATTTTCCCAAGGATTGCAATAGCAACAAGGTCCAAACAAGCTTGGGATATACTTCAAACAGCCTATCAAGATACAGAAAAGATTAAAACAACAAAGCTACAAATGCTAAGAAGAGATTTTGAAACAATTTACATGAAGGATAATGAATTAGTAGACTCATTCTTCACTCAAATCATTGGACTAATAAATCAAATCAGATCACATGGTGAGACACTTGAAGATAGAAGGGTTGTTGAAAATATTTTAAGGAGTTTACCCACAAGGTTTGAATCCATTGTTGTGGCCATAGAGGAGACAAAGAATCTCTCACAAGTTTTAGTTGATGAGCTCCATGCATCCCTCATTTCACATGGACATAGGCTAATCAGGTCAGAAAACACATCATTAGAGCATGCATTTAAGTCACAAGTTACAATCAGCCATGGTAGCTCTTGGGCAGAGGAAGAACAAATCTCAAAGGTAGAGGAGGAAATTCTTATAGAGGTGGAAGAATCATTCCATCAAGCTCAAGTGGAAGAGGTAGCATCCATAACCCAACTCATAATGCATCTCAAAATCAGCCTCAAGGCCAAAGGTATGATAAATCTCAAGTCCAATGTCACTATTGTAAAAAATACGAGCATTATTTGAATGAATGTAGAAAGAAACAATATGATTCTAGACAGCAAAATCCAAATTTCACAAAAGAAAACCAAAACGAAAAACTAGAACAAAGCACTATGTTTTTGGCTTGCAATGTTGCACAAGCAAATGAAAAAGATGTATGGTTTTTAGACTCGTCATATGACATGGAATTTAGAAATGTTTTCTAGTTTGGATGAGAGTGTAAAATTAGATGTAACATTGGGCAATCACAATAAAGTAGAAGTCAAAGGAAAAAGGAACATCAACATTCTAACCAAGAAGGGGGAGAAGAAATATATAACTGATGTTTATTGTGTTCCCGATTTAAAAAACAATTTAATGAGCATTGGAAAAAAATTTCAAAAAGGGTATAGAGTATCTTTTAAAAATGGAGAGTGCATAATTTTAGACAAACTTCCAAGCAATCATCTCATTTCCAAGGTTCAAATGACCAACAATAGGATGTTTCCCCTAAGGTTAAAACCATATTTGAGTGTAGATTATGGTCAAGCACACCACTCAATGTCTCCACAAGTGGGTAAAGAAGAAAATGAAAGTCATGCAAACAATCTTTCAAGTAGAAATAAAAGATGAAAATTGGCTTTGGCATTTAATATTTGGGCATTTAAACTTTGGAGCCCTAAATTTGCTTCATAGGAAAAGCATGGTCAGGGGCTTTCCTTTAATAGAGAAACCAGAAAGAGTATGTGAAGGGTGCATCTTAGGTTCAAGTAACATAGAGAATCATTTCCAATAGGTATGTCAATGAGAGCTAAGGAACCTTTGGAGATCATCCATTCACATTTGTGTGGGCCAATGCAAACACCTTCAATAGGTGGTAGATTCTATTTTCTTACATTCATTTATGATTACTCAAGGAAAAAATGGGCTTACTTTCTAAAACATAAGAGTGAGGTGTTTGAATATTTTTGTCAATTCAAAGCTCTTGTTGAAAAACAAAGTGGTCATTGCATCAAATCATTGAGAATAGATAGAGGTGGTGAATACATTTCAAATGACTTTCTAATATTTTGCAAGGAACATGGAATTCACAAGCAATTCACAACTAGGTACACGCCTCAACAAAATGGGGTAGCTGAAAGAAAAAAATAGAACTATCATGGAAATGGCTAGAAGCATGTTGAAAGCCAAACATTTTCCAAATGAATATTGGGCTGAAGCTATATCATGTGTAGACTATATAATGAATATATGTCCAACAAAAAGTGTCAAGAATATGATTCCAAAAGAATCTTGGAGTGGAATAAAACACAATGTCACTCAAATGAGAGTGTTTGGATGTGTGGCATACACACATGTACCAAATGAATTGAGAAGAAAATTAGACAACAAAGGAGAAGAAAGCATATTTTTTGGATATAGTAATGAATCAAAGGCTTACAAGTATAATCCAATCAGCAAAAAGGTTATAATCACCAAAGATGTGCAGTTTATATAAGAGGAAGCATGCGATGGAAGTGTAGAAAAAATAGTCAACGTATTAGCAAGCATACCAAAAGAGGAAAATGAAGTTTCTATACTAGCAAGTACTACTTCAAATGTGATTTCTTCCACACTCATTCAACCTCAACAAAGTGGTCCACAAGTGGCACCATCATCAAGTGTAAGGGCAGCCTCACGTATGCAAGAAAATACTCCAACAAGTGCACAATTAACATCATCTACAATAGGGATTTTTAATGCAGGATCAGTAAGTCCACATTCCACAGGTTCCTCATCAAGTGACATGTCAAATCCTACATTGGAAAGCTTAAGAAGACAAAAAATCAGAAGTATTAGAGAGACTTATGAGCATAATGAAGGTGAAAATAATGCAGGTTGGACTTCTCTTTTTGCTTTATATTCACTTGTAGATGATCTAGTTCATTTTGAATAAGCAAATAAAGAAGAAAAATGGGTAAATGCAATGGATGAAGAAATTGATGAAATTGAAAAGAATCAAAAGTGGGAGTTAGTGAGCCTTCCAAAAGGAAAAGATGTCATAGGAGTTAAGTGGGCTTACAAAACCAAGTTGAGTGCAAATGGTAATGTGTAGAAACATAAGGCAAGACTAGTGGCAAATGGATATTCACAACAGCCTAGAATTGATTACATTGAGACATTTCCTCATGTAGCTCATCTAGACACTATGGACACCATAAATGGATGCTTCACTTCCTTGTCCACATAAAATGTGGGGGTACAAGGAGAGGGATCTGATTTTGAAATATTCACATTCAAGGACACCTTAGAGATCTCAACCCAATGAAGGATGTGAGATATCTAACTATAAGGTATCCTAGGAGATGATTGAGAAAAGAAAGGGGTTCACCACCAAGTGTAAACTTGGAAAATACAAAATGTTTGAAAACACAGTGTGATATGAAAACAAATGCTAAATGACCTAAGATCCTTAGAAATGTAAATAAAGCAAAAAACAAAAAAGTAAAGATGTGAATGGTGTGATCCTGGGAACCTTGAAGAGACTGGAAATAGTTCTAGAATTCTGAAAATGCTGATTTTTAAGCTTGGTGGGACTCATTCGACATTTTGGGCGAATCAATCATAATTCTAGAAAATTGCACTAGAGCCTATTTTAGCCAAATGGGTATCAAAATCCACAAAAATATTTGAAAAATAGGTACAGTGGGACTCATTCACCACTCTTGGTGAATGAGTCCACTTTAACTTTTTTGGAAACTCAGAAGTGGAATCTGTAGCTCTTAGTCTGCTCAATCTGTAACTCCAAGTGTCAAAATCCGAAACCCTAATTTTTGGGATTGTAAGTGAATTTTTGTGAATATTTTTACCTTTCTAGTAGGGAGATGACTCCAACAAGTTTGAAACCTAATCTTCAATTATCTCCAAGCCTTCAAAGCACCTAGATCTACAATCACACAAAGAGAGAAAATGTTGATTGTTAGGGAATAGGGGTTTGCCTTGGTCAAACCCCATTTAGGTAATTAAACCACATTTAGGTAATTAAACCAAAATGATGAAACAATATAATGAAGCATGAATATGAAGTAATGCAATTAGAACCTTGCCATGATAAGGGATTTTGAATTGTTGCAACAATGGATGAAGAATTTTCCCTTTAATGCCTTAGAAATGATCTTGAAAGTTGTCTTGATGACCTTGAAATGCTTAACTCTTGCTTGCTTGACTTGAAAGCTTGAATACCTTATGAAAAAATTATTTGAGAGATTTTTTATATAGGCAAGGCACTCAAATGGCTATTATTTTGATCCTCAAGGCCGACATTCATCAAAATTCAAGTTAGAATTGCAATTTTCTTGCTCAATTTGAAAAAGTCCCTAAAAGAGACTCATTCGCCACACTTGGAAAATGGGTCCCACCTAGGGGACTCATTCACCCAAGGTGGTGAATGAGTCCCACCTTGAGGTTTTTGAGGTGGGTCTCCAAGATTTCAGGGTTTTAAAGTGTTTTTATTGGGATATTAGCCAAATCATGCCTCAGGATGCAAAAATAAGGGGCTTAGGGGCCTATTAATGATGATATAAAGGATTATTAGGGCTAGGGACACAAATTTCAATGTGAAAGTGTAGTTAAATACACTCTACAACATTAAAATGAAGTCCACTTAGCCTAGAAAGGCACAAGATCCAATGTGAATATGTAAAACACATTACAACACTAGATTAAGGCCAGGTTTAATTTACAAGCCTTCTAGATTAGTGTGATAATGCAATTAAATACATTTTACAACATTGAATTAAGGGAAAAATAGGTCCATTAGACTTAAATGCTTAATAAAAGTCTAGAAAGTGTTAAAGTCATTTACAATACTTTACAACACCTTTACAAGACATGTATTTTATTTAGTTTACAAGGGCTCAAGACCTAATGTGAATGTGTTATCCACATTACAACAATAAATCAAGGAAAAATTAAGCCAAAATCACAAGGAGGGCCCAAAAGAGACAAAAAGTAGAAGGGTCACTTTTTCAGTGTCCACATTTGGCCCCCATTTTAGTGAGAGGATGAACCTGCTTCAAACTCACACTAAAGTAGACATTCAAGAGGATTCTATTCATACCAATGTGGATGGTCTAGGATAACAAATATGGAGGAGGTGGTCAATCCCCCAGGTTCCAAGATCCTAAGTCAAACCAACATAAGCACAAAAGGACATGCACGAGATGAATGATATGTAGCAAAATAAGATACGTGATCATGCAATGACAATAACTAGAAGAAGAAAAAAAAAAAGGTGGATCAAGATTCAATCATTTGTCCAACACGATGTGGATCAGATCTAGGTTGTTTGTCTGAAAATGCATACTCACTTTGAGGCAACGAAACTCCTGGTTGTTCATCAAGTGAGAAGTCCTAAGAGGGTGAGACACATACACTCATGGCTAGTATGTACTCACACACACACAAATGGCTATGGGGAAAGTCATGCTTTGGATCGGGCTTCCCACTCAAACCATTCCAAAGTTATACCTCCTAATAAATTTAATAAGATGCCACACAAGAATGATTTTTGAGCTTCATGAGACAAGAAAAACTTTGTATGCTTAGGGCTGATGAAAATTGTAAATGAAAAATAGTGTAAGTTTTGTTCAAATGGATTTTTCTTCATTCATGCAAGGTCTCTTCTTAGGGAACATCATTCCTAATGTTTCCAAGAGAGGATGTGTCAAAGAAATATCATTCTCTTAGAGCAAATCAAGCCCAATGACACCACCAAGAAAAGGATGTGTCACAAGAAGAAAGAAATTGTGCAATGAAACATGATGAGTGTCGATGTATGCCCCCACTTTAAAGTGGTTGCTAACACCATTGTTGTGAGAAATTTCTTTAAAGTAGAAGAAGATATGAGAGCATATTTGGAAATCCCTATTCCAAGTCATATGTTTTTGATAAGCTACGTCATGCAATAGGATGGAAGGGTTGCTCAGTACATCACACGTGATCCAACTTAAGGCATGTTGTCCACATCCCAAGCTTGATCTTAGATGTACATGAAAGGTGATCAACTAGCCAAAATAGGCAACGATAGGTGACATACGAGAATGATATCTAACCCCTTTCCCCCACTTAGTGCAGGAAAAGGATGAGTTGAATAGGATGAAAGTAAGTATCAATTAAAGGAATTAGGTGCTTCAACACAAGGAAGAGCACCACACTTCTTAAGATGTTGGTTTTTGTTGTTTAAAGCCTTACATTCATTAGTGGCATAACCATGAACTCTATGATATGCACAGAATAAAGTCTTGTAATAAAATTTCTTTCATGATCTTGGAGGAAGGGATATCAAGTGATCTTGGAGGAGTCTCGACAAGATACCCTCTTGATCAATGGTAGAAGATGTTTCGTTATTATGTGACAAATATATCTCTTGCTTAGTATCAAATGGCATACCTACGCAAGACTCTTTAGATTACAATATTTTGTTCTCTCCTTTACAGGAGGGTGTAAAATCTAGCGAACTCAAATCATTAGTGTTTTGTGAGATTACATTGACATTAAGCGAAGATGTCTTTGTTTGTTTTGTTTCTTGCAAAGGATAAATACCACTAGTGTCTATTAGTTCAGGATGCATTACTGCTAAATTTGGCTTAGAAGGATGTTTTGTGAGAGTGTTGATGTTAAGTGAAGGCTTGTTTATTTCTATCAAAGGATAATAATTAAAACCATGATTTTTTTCTTGCATGTTAGGCTCGATGGGGACACAGATACCTTGTTCTTTAGCACCGCATAATTTTCCACTATATCCAAGTTGTTTCATAGGCTCATAAACTTTTCCATAAATCTTCTTCATCTCTTTTGGATTTAGTGGTTGTTCGTAATCAGCTTCATCAAAGGTTGTGTAATTTTTTGTCGTGTTCTGAAGTGGTTGAGGTGGATTCTTTCAAAGGGTCTTTTGAGTTTTGTGTTGACATTACTGCTTTTTCTTTTTCATGCTTCTTTATTATGATCTTTGGTTTCCCATCAAAGCTAGGTGTGAAATCCAAGGAACCCCAATCATTGTCCAACAGCTTTGTTATTTGTTTAATATGTTGTTCTTTGTCTTTTTGTTGCATGGGGCGTACTTGTGTGGTTGGTGTTAATGTTGCTAAAGGATTTTCTATGTTTTTCTCAATGTTTAAACAACTATTTGGGTTAGGTTCTACTTCAAGCATGTACACGTTGTTGTTGTAAATGTATTTCATTTTACGATGAAGAGTAGAAGGCACCCCATTCATTGCATGAATCCATGGTCTTCCTAAGAGAATATTATATGAGAGATCATGTGGCATAACATGGATCGGTGTTTCCAATGTGGCCTTCCCAACTATAATAGGAAAAGTGATCACACCAATCGGTTGTTTTCCTATATTGTCAAATCCCTTAATAGATAAAGAGTCAGGTTGAATTTTTTATTTATCCACACAAAGCCTATCCAAGAGCTTTATGGTACATGCATTAAGGGTTGATCCATTGTCAAAAATAGTTCACTTTATTCCCATCATATTGTATTGAGCTACAATCATGAAAACATCATTTTTTTTTGCAATTCCAAAGGGGGGAGTTCACTTTGGTGGAAAACAATGTCAGCATTTATTCCTTGGATCATGGCTTCTATGTCATTTGGCTGCACATTAGAAGCGATAGGAACTTGTTGCAAGGCATTTTGAAGCATAGTGTGCTAATTAGGTGAATTTTGAATTAGGTCCCATAGAGATATCTTTGCAGGAGTATTCTTAAGTTGTTTGACAAGATCATACTCTTTCCCACTATGCAAAGGAAAATGAGGAGCACTAGGAAATATGGGATTAGGAAAAGGTAAGGGTGTCAGGGTTGGTTTTTTTGGTTGCGGATTGTTTCCAGTGTTGTATGTATGAGAAACGGTATTATGACTCAGCTGCTACGACACATTATTCTTAGACCTGGATAAAGGATAAGTTCAAGTTTGTTTTGAGTTTTTTGCTTGTGTGAATGGGGGTAAAGGATGAGTTGAGGTTAAATAATATTAACATCCCTTAGTGAGGGAGAGTCTAATTTTACTTAATCATCTTCATCTAAGGGAATAATATCATTATTGTCAATGTTTTCCTCTTCTTGCACAATGATATCTTCCCTAGGAGGAGAGGTTTTAGGAGAATGAAAAACTAGATGTTCATGATATTCATAGGTTGGTTCTTCAAAAATGACTTCATCGCAAGTAAGGGAGTTATCAATGGTTGGATTTTCTTGTTTATTGATAGTGGGGAGATTAGGGGAAGGCTCTATTTGATTGTCATTTTCTCTAAGGTCTCATTCTCTTGTGCCATATTATCTACCCTAGTAGGAGAGCTTGTAATATGTTCATCCATGGATAAATTTTCTAAAGTAGCTTCATCACAAGTAGGGGAGGCATCAAGAGAATGACAACTATGGTTTTCATTCTTACCAAATAGATCTTCCCAAATGGTAGGAGAATTAGGGAAGGGACAATATTTGCATGACTCTTAATAGGTATATCTTCTAACACCAACCTATCCTCTTTACATCGAGGAGGGATATTAGAATAAAGACAATTTTGAGTGTCATGGCTATCTATGATATCAGCTTCTTTTGATAAAACATTCTCACAAGCAAGGGATGCATGGAGATAAGGAAAAGTGATGTTTAGAAATGTGTCTATAATCTCATCTTATTGTTTTCCAATACATTCCAAAGGGGAATGAGGAGAGGGACAATCAAGAACCTCGATGCTTGTATCTTCTTTCACCAAGATACCTTTGTCACTAATAGGAGAGGTATCGAGAGAAGAATAAGTATGATTGTTATGATTGTCAACACTACCATCCTCACCAATGGGTAATGTAGTATTAATAATTGTGTCAATGGTTTGATGATTAACATGTTTCTTAATGACTTCATTGGTGTAATTTAAATTGAACTCATAAGAGGGGATGTTGTGCTTTTGCAATCCATTTTTAACCATATCAAAGCTGCATCTCTTGAAAGAAAACATGTTAGATCATGAAAAAGTAAAGAAAGTGCAATGCAATGACCTAAAGTAAGATGTTTAAATGCAATTTTTAGATGTGAAACAAGGTAATTTGCTAATTACATTATGCAACAACCTAAAATATGGAATGTTGTAAATAAAAATTTGAAATTGAGTAATGCGTGAAATGAGCTAATTTAAGCTAGATCTAATGAAATTCATGTAACAGAAACTCATCCAACTGATACAGATAGTTAATGGCAGCAAACAAAAGTGCAGAAACAAGGTTTTTAGTGTTGCAAATTGCAGTTTTAGGGGTGCACTAGGACTGATTTGCATGGTGAATGAGTCCCAGTAGGTATTTTTTTCAAAATTTGCAAAACTTTTCAATTGATTTCTTATGCTTTTTAGGTTGTATGATGTGTATCGTAAATGC
Source organism: Sequoia sempervirens (assembly GCA_007258455.2). NCBI lineage: Eukaryota > Viridiplantae > Streptophyta > Pinopsida > Cupressales > Cupressaceae > Sequoia > Sequoia sempervirens. Next base: position 95,507 of record VDFB02370948.1, read on the forward strand.
AAATGTAGTTTTTTGATGATTTCCAATGATTTGAGATGCAAAAATGCAACCTATATGCACTTTCACTAATGCAAAAATTTAGAAACCCTAGATGCAAATTAACCAATGTAAATCCTAATGCAAAGTTAATGTGAGCTAGATCTAGGATGATGATGGACTCCAAATCAGAATTATGATGTTCAAAATTCAGGTTTACCAGAATCTGAACACCACAAATGGATGCTTCACTTCCTTGTCCACATAAAATGTGGGCGTACAAGGAGAGGGATCTAATTTCACAATATTCACATTCAAGGACACCTTAGAGATCTCAACCCAATGAAGGATGTGAGAGATCTGACTATAAGGTATTCCAGGAGATGATTGAGAAAAGAAAGGGGTTCACCACCAAGTAACATGGAAAATACAAAATGTTTGAGAACACAGTGTGATATGCAAACAAATGCTAAATGACCTAAGAAAAGCCCTAGAAATGTAAATAAAGTAGAACAAAAAAGTAAAGATGTGAATGGTGTGCACCTGGAAACCTTGAAGAGACTGGAAATAGCTCTGGAATTCTAAAAATGTTGATTTTTAAGCTTGGTGGGACTCATTCACCATTTTGGGCAAATCAATCCTGATTCTAGAAAACTACACTAGATCCTGTTTTAGCCAAATGGGTATCAAAATCCACAAAAATATCTGAAAAATAGGTACAGTGGGACACATTCACCACTCTTGGTGAATGAGTCCACTTTAACTTTTCTGGAAACTTAGAAGTGGAATCTATAGCTCTCGGTCTGCTCAATCTATACCTCCAAGTGTCTGAATCTGAAACCCTAATTTTTAGGGTTCTAAGTGAATTTTTGTGAAGATTTTAACCTTTCCAATAGGGATATAACTCCAACAAGTTTGAAACCTAATCTCCAATAATCTCCAAGCCTTCAAAGCACTGAGATCTACAATCACACAAAAAAAGAGAGAAAATGTTGATTATTAGGGAATAGGGGTTTGCCTTGGTCAAACCCCGTTTAGGTAATTAAACCAAAATGATGAAACAAGATAATGAATCATAAATATGAAGTAATTCAATTAGAACCTTGCCATGATGAGGGATCTTGAATTTCTGCAACAATGGATGAAGAATCTACCGTTGAATGCCTTAGAAATAATCTTGAAAGTTATATTGATGACCTTGAAATGCTTAACTCTGGCTTGCTTGACTTGAAATCTTGAATACCTTATGAAACAATTATTTGAGAGCTTGTTTGTATAGGAAAGGCACTCAAATGGTCATTATTTTGATCCTTAAGGCCGACATTCATCAAAATTCAAGTTAGAATTGCAATTTTCCTACTCAATTTTGAAGTACCTAAAAGGGACTCATTCACCACACTTGGTGAATGGGTCCCAACTAAGGGGAATCATTCAAAAAAGGTGGTGAATGAGTTCCACCTTGAGGTTTTTGAGTTGGGTCTCCAATATTTTAGGGTATTAAAGTGTTTTTATCGAGATATTAATCAAATCATGCCT
>VDFB02370950.1:0-17283 GCA_007258455.2 Sequoia sempervirens
TCAGAAGTCTTGAATTGGCCTTGGGTGATCCACGTGATGCAATTTGGTGTGGTTTCAAAAGTTTTGAATTGGCTTTGGGTGATCCACGCAATGCAATTCGGTGTGGTTTCGAAAGTTTTGAATTGGCTTTGGATGATGTACACGATGCAATTTGGTGTGGTTTTAGAATTCTTGAATTGGCTTTGGGTGATGCACACGATATAATTCGGTGTGGTTTTAGAAGTCTTAAACTGGCCTTGGGTGGTGTATGTGATTTGATTCGTTGTGGTTTCAGAAGTCTTGAATTGGCCTTGGGTGGTGCATGCGATCTAATTCCGTGTTGTTTCAGAAGTCTCGAACAAGCCTTGGATGGTGTGCACGATGCAATTTGGTGTGGTTTCGAAAGTCTCGAGCTAGGCTTGGGTGGTGCACGCAATGCAATTTGGTGTGCTTTCAGAAGTTTTCAACTGGATTTGGGTGGTGCATGCGATGCAATTCACTGTGGTTTTGGGAGTGTTGAATTGGCCTTGGGTGATGCAAGTGATGCAATTCGCCGTGGTTTCGAATGTTTTGAACTAGCCTTGGGTAATGCATGCTATGCAATATAGTGTGGTTTCAGAAGTCTGGAACTGGCCTTGGGTGATGCACGCGATGCAATTTAGTGTGTTTCGTATATCTTGAACTGGCGTTGGGTGGTGCCCGCAACGCAATTCAATGTGGTATTGGAAGTCTTGAACTAGCATTGGGTGATGCACGCGTCGCAATTTCGTGTGGTTTTAGAAAAATCTTGAAATGGGCTTAGGTGATGCACGCGATGCAATTTGGTGTGGTTTAGGACTTCCAAAACCACACCAAATTGTACTCTATGCATTAGCCAAGACCAGTTCAAAAATTGGTGTGGTTTCAAAAGTCTTAAACTGGCCTTGGGTAATGCACACGATGCAATTCAGTGTGGTTTCAGAAGTCTTGAACTAGATTTGGTTAGTGCACACGATGCAATTTGGTGTGGTTTTAGAAGTCTTGAACTAAATGTGGTTGGTGCAGACGATGCAATTCGGTGTGGTTTCAGAAGTCTTGAACTGAGTTTGGTTGATGCAGGCAGTGCAATTCAGTGTGGTTTTGTAAGACTTGAACTCGCCTTAGGTGATGCACACGATGCAATTGGGTGTGGTTTCGAAAGTCTTGAACTAGCCTTGGGTGATGCAAGCGACGCTCTTCGGTTTTGTTTGAGAAGTCTTGAACTGGCTTTGGGTGGTGCATGTGATGTGATTCGATGTGGTTTTAGAAGTCTTGAATTGGCCTTGGGTTGTGCATGTGATCCAATTCAGCGTGGTATTAGAAATCTTGAACTAACATTGGGTAATGCATGCGTTGCTATTTGGTGTGGTTTTAAAAATCTTGAATTGGCCTGAGGTGATGCACGCGATGCAAATCGGTGTGATTTCAAAAGTTTTGAACTGGATTTGGGTGGTGCATGCGATGCAATTCAGTGTGGTTTCAAAAGTCTTGAACTGGCCTTGGGTGATTCAAGCGATGCAATTTGGTGTGGTTTTGGAAGTCTGGAACTAGCCTTGAGTAATGCATGGAATGGAATTTGGTGTGGTTTAAGAAGTCTTGAATTGGCCTTGGCTGATGCATGTGATGCAATTTGGTGTGGTTTCAAAAGTTTTGAACTAGCCTTGGGTGATGCAAGCGATGCAATTCGGTGTGGTTTTGGAAGTCTTGAATTGACCCTAGGTGATGCACGCGATACATTTCGGTGTGGTTTCAGAAGCCTTGAACTGGTGTTGGGTGGTGCACACGATGCGATTTGGTGTGATTTCAGAAGTCTTGAACTGCTCTTGGGTGGTGCGCATGATGCAATTCGGTGTGGTTTCATATGTCTGTAACGGACTTTGGGTGGTGTACGCGATGCAATTCAGTGTGGTTTCAGAAGTCTTGAATTAGCTTTGGGTGGTGCATCCGATGCAATTCGGTGTGGTTTTAGAAGTCTTGAACTGTTCTTGGGTCATGCAGGTGATGCAATTTGGTATGGTTTTAGAAGTCTTGAACTGGCTCTGAGTAATGCACACGATGCAATTTGGTGTGGTTTAAGAAGTCTTCAACTGGCCTTGGGTGATGCACGCGATAAAATTCAGTGTGGTTTTAGAAGTCTTGAATTGGTTTTGGGTGATGCACGCGATATAATTCGGTGTGGTTTCGGAAGTGTTGAACTGGCCTTGCGTTCTATACGTGATGTAATTCGATGTGGTTTCAGAAGTCTTGAACTAGCATTGGGTGATGCACGCATTGAAATTTGGTGTGGTTTTAGAAAAATCTTGAATTAGCCTTACGTGATGGACGCGATGCAATTCTGTGTGGTTTAAGACTTACTAAACCACACCGAATTGTACCGTGTGCATAACACAAGGAAAACTCAAGACTTTTAAGCAAGTGATGAAGTTCGGTGTGGTTTCAGAAGTTTTGAACTAGCTTTGGGTGATGTACGCAATGCAATTTGGTGTGGTTTCGAAAGTCTTGAACTGACCTTGGGTGATGCACGTGATGGAATTCGGTGTGGTTTAAGAAGTCTTGAATTGGCCTTGGGTGATGCATGCGATGCAATTTAGTATAGTTTTGGAAGTCTTGAACTAGTATTGGGTGGTGCATGCGATGCAATTCAATGTGGTTTCTGAAGTCTTGAACTAGCCTTAGGTGGTCCATGCGATGCAGTTCAGTGTGGTTTTGAAAGTCTTAAACTGGGATTGGGTGATGCACACGATGCAATTTAGTGAGGTTTTAGAAGTCTTGAACTCACTTTGGGTGATGCATGCGATGTGAGTTGGTGTGGTTTCAGAAGACTTGAATTGGCCATAGGTGGTGCACGCGATGCAATTCAGTGTTGTTTTGGAAGTCTTGAATTGGCCTTGGGTGGTGCATGCGATGCAATTCAGTGTGGTTTGAAATGTTTTGAACTGGATGTGGGTGGTGCACACGATGAAATTCGGTGGGGTTTTAGAAATCTTGAACTAGATGTGGGTGGCGCAAATGATGCAATTTGGTGTGGTTTTAGAAGTCTTGAATTGGCCTTGGGTGATGCAAGTGATGCGATCCAGTGTGGTTTTAGAAGTCTTGAACTGGCCTTGGGTGGTGCATGCGATGCGATTCGGTGTAGTTTTCAGAAGTCTTGAACTAACCACGGGTTGTGCGCATGATGCAATTCGGTGTGGTTTTAGAAGTCTCGAATTGGCCTTGGGTTGTGCGCGCAATGCAATTTGGTGTGGTTTCAGAAGTCTTGAATTGGATTTGGGTGGTGCATGCAATGTAATTTAATGTTGTTTCAAAAGTCTTGAACTAGCCTTGGGTGATGCAAGTGATGCAATTCTGTGTGGTTTCATAATTTCTTGAACTGGACTTGGGTAATGCACGCTATGCAATATGGTGTGGTTTCAAAAGTCTTGAACTGGTCTTGGGTGATGCACTCGATGCAATTTAGTGTTGTTTCAGAAGCCTTGAATTGGCCATGGGTGGTGCCCATGATGCAGTTTAGTGTGTTATTGAAAGTCTTGAATTAGCATTGGGTGATGCACGCGTCGCAATTCTGTGTGGTTTTAGAAATCTTGATTTGGGCTTAGGTGATGCACGCAATGCAATTTGGTGTGGTTCAAGACTTCGAAACTACATCGAATTGTACCCTTTACATCACCCAAGGCCAATTCAAGACTTTTAATAATGTGATGCAATTCAGTGTGGTTTCAAAAGTCTTGAACTGGTCTTGGGTGATACACGCGATGCAATTCGGTGTGGTTTTGGAAGTTTTGAAATGGCTTTGGGTGATGCATTCGATGCAATTCAGTGAGATTTTAGAAGTCTTGAATTGGCCTTGGGTGGTGCATGTGATGCGATTTGGTGTGGTTTTGGAAGTCTCAAACTAGCCTTGTGTGGTGTGCGCGATGCAATTCGGTGTGGTTTTAGAAGTCTTGAACTGGCCTTGGATGGAGCACACAATGCAATTTGGTGTGGTTTCAGAAGTCTTGAATTGGATTTGTGTAGTGCACGCGATGCAATTTGGTGTGGTTTCAAAAGTCTCCAACTGGCCTTGGGTGGACTATGCGATGCAACTCGATGTGGTTTCAGAAGTCTTGAATTGGAATTGGGTGGTGCACGTTATGTAATTTGGTGTGGTCTCAAAAGTTTTGAACTAGCCTTGGGTGATGCAAGCGATGTAATTTGGTGTGGTTGTGGAAGTCTTTAAATGGCCTTGGCTAATGAATGTGATGCAATTCAATGTGGTTTCAGAAGTCTTGAACTAGCATTGGGTGATGCACACGATCCAATTTGGTGTGGTTTTGAAAGTTTTGAATTGGGCTTAGGTTATGTACACGATGCAATTTGGTGTGGTTTTGGAAGTCTTGAATTAGTTTTTGTTGATGCATGCGATATAATTCAGTGTGGTTTCAGAAGTCTTGAATTGGCCTTGGTTGGTGCATGCAGTGCGATTTGTTGTGGTTTTGGAAGTCTTGAACTGGCCTTGGGTAATGCACACGATGCAATTTAGTGTAGTTTTAGAATTCTTGAATAAGGCTTGGTTGTTGTACACGATGCAATTCAATGTCGTTTCAAAAGTTTTGAACTGCTTTTGGATGATTTGCGCAATGCAATTCGGTGTGGTTTTGGAAGTCTTGAATTTTCCTTGGGTGATGCACGCGATAGAATTCGGTGTGGTTTCAGAAGTCTTGAACTGGCCTTGGGTGGTGCACACGATGCGATTCGGTATGGTTTCAAAAGTCTGGAACTGGCCTCGGGTAGTGCGTGCAATGCAATTCGGTGTGGTTTCAAAAGTTTCGAACTGGCCTTGGATAGAGCACGTGATACAATTTGGTGTGGTTTTAGAAGTCTTGAATTGGATTTGTGTAGTGCACGCGATGCAATTCGGTAAGGTGTGGTTCAAGACTTCCGAAACCACACCAAATTGTACTACGTGCATCTCCCAAGGCTAGTTGAAGACTTGTAAATGAGTGATTCAATTCGGTGTTGTTGCAAAAGTCTTGAATTGGCATTGGGTGATGCATGTGATGTAATTCGGTTGGGTGTCAAAAGTCTTGAATTGACTTTGAGTGATGCATTCAATGAAATTCGATATGGATTGAGAAGTCTTGAACTGACCTTGGATAATGCACGTGATGCAATTGGGTGTGGTTTCAGAAGTATTGAATTGACCTTGGGTGATGTACGCGATGCAATTCGTTGTGGTTTCAAAAGTTTTGAATTGGCCTTGGGTGGCGCACACGATGCAATTTGATGTGGTTTTGGAAGTCTTGAATTGCGCTTGGGTGATGCACGCGATATAAATTGGTGTGGTTTTAGAAGTCTTGAACTGACCTTGGTGGTGCACGGGATGCAATTTAGTGTGGTTTCAAAAGTCTTGAATTGGCCTTGGTTGGAGTGCGCGATGCAATTTAGTGTGGTTATGGAAGTCTCGAACTGGCCTTGGGTGGTGCACGCGATGCAATTCGGTGTTGTTTCAGAAGTCTTGAATTGGATTTGTGTGGTGCATGCGATGCAATTCGGTATGGTTTCTGAAGTCTTGAACTGGCCTTGGGTGATTCAAGTGATGCAATTTGGTGTTGTTTCAGAAGTCTTGAACTGACCTTGGGTGATGCATGCGATGCAATTCGGTGTGGTTTCAAAAGTTTTGAACTGGCCTTGGGTGATGTAGACGATGCAATTTGGTGTGGTTTCAGAAGTCTTGAACTAGCCTTGGGTGATGCATGCGATGCAATTGGTTGTGGTCTTAGAAGTCTTGAACTGGTCTTGGGTGGTGCAAGTGATGTGATCTGGTGTGGTTTTAGAAGTCTTGAACTGGCCTTGGGTGGTGCATGCGATGCGATTCGGTGTGGTTTTAGAAGTCTTGAACTGACCTTGGGTGGTGCACGTGATGCAATTCGGTGTGGTTTCAGAAGTTTTGAACTAGCCTTGGGTGGTGCACGCGATGCAATTTGGTGTGGTTTCAGAAGTCTTAAATTGGATTTGGGTGGTGCATGTGATGCAATTTGGTGTGGTTTCAAAAGTATTGAACTGACCTTGGGTGATGCAAGTGATGAAATTCGGTGTTGTTTCAGAAGTCTTGAACTGGCCTTGGGTAATGCATGCTATGCAATATGGTGTGGTTTCAGAAGTCTTAAACTGGCGTTGGGCAATGCATGCGATGCAATTTAGTGTTGTTTCAGAAGTCTTGAACTAGCCTTGGGTGGTGCCCGCGATGCAATTTAGTGCGTTATTGAAAGTCTTGAACTAGCATTGGGTGATGCACACGTTGCAATTCCGTGTTGTTTTAGAAATCTTGAATTGGGTTTAGGTGATGCATGCGATGCAATTTGGTGTGGTTCAAGACTTCTGAAACCACATTGAAATGTACCTTGTGCATCACCCAAGGCCAATTCTAGACTTCTAATAACGTAATGCAATTCAGTGTGGTTTTGAAAGTCTTGAACTGAGCTTGGGTGATACACGCGATGTAATTCAGTGTGGTTTTTGAAGTATAGAACTCGCTTTGGGTGATGCATGTGATGCAATTCAGTGTGGTTTTAGAAGTTTTGAATTGGCCTTGGGGGGTGCATGCGATGTGATCTGGTGTGGTTTCTGAAGTATTGAGCTGACCTTGGGTGGTGGATGCAATGTGATTCGGTGTGGTTACAGAAGTTTTAAAGTGGCCTTGGGTGGTGCGTGTGATGCAATTCGATGTGGTTTAAGAAGTCTCGAAATGGCATTGAGTAGTGCGTGCGATGCAATTATGTGTTGTTTCAGAAGTTTTGAACTGGATTTGGGTAGTGCATGCGATGTGATTTGGTGTGGTTTCAAAAGTCTTGAACTGACCTTGTGTGATTTAAGCGGTGCAACTTGGTGTGGTTTTAGAAGTGTTGAATTCGCCTTGGGTGATGTATGCGATATAAATCAGTGTGCTTTCGAAAGTCTTGAACTAGCTTTGGGTGGTGAACGCGATGTGATTCAGTGTGGTTTCAGAAGTCTTGAATTGGCTTTGGGTGGTGTGCGCGATGCAATTCGGTGTGGTTTCAGAAGTCTCGAACTGGCCTTGGATGGAGTACGCTATGCAATTCAGTGTGGTTTCAGAAGTCTTGAACTGGCATTGGGTAATGTAGGCGATGCAATTTGGTGTGGTTTCAGAAGTCTTGAATTGGCTTTGTGTAATGCATGTGATGCAATTTGGTGTAGTTTCAAAAGTTTTGAACTAACTTTGGTTGATGCACGAGATGCAATTCGGTGTGGTTTGAAAAGTTTTGAACTTGTCTTGGGTGATGCGCGCAATGCAATTCGGTGTGGTAATGAAAGTCTTGAATTTTCCTTCGGTGATGCACGTGAAATAATTTCGTCTGGTTCTGGAAGTCTTGAACTAGCCTTTGGTGGTGCACGCGATGCGATTTGGTGTGATTTGGGAAGTTTCAAACTGACCTTGGGTGGTGCGCTTGATGCAATTCGGTGTGGTTTCAAAAGTCTCAAACTGGCCTTGAATGGAGCACGCGATGCAATTTAGTGTGGTTTAAGAAGTTTTGAATTGGATTTGTATAGTGCATGCGATGCAATTCGGTGTGGTTTTAGAAGTCTCGAACTATCCTTGGCTGGACCACGCGATGCAATTCAGTGTGGTTTCAGAAGTCTTGAACTAGATTTGGGTGGTGTACGCGATGCAATTTGGTGTGGTTTTAAAAGTCTTGAACTGGCCTTTGGTGATGTAAGCGATGCAATTTGGTGTGGTTGTGGAAGTCTTTAAATGACTATGGTTAATGCATGTGATGCAATTCAATGTGGTTTTAAATGTTTTGAATTGACCTTGGGTGATGCATGTGATGCAATTTGGTGTGGTTTCAAAAATCTTGGACTGGCCTTGGGTGATATACACGATGCAATTCGATGTGGTTTTGGAAGTTTTAAATTGGCCTTGGGTGATGCATGTGATATAATTCGGTGTGGTTTTAGAAGTCTTGAACTGGCCTTTGGTTGTGCACGCGATGCGATTCAGTATGGTTTTGGAAGTCTCGAATTGGCCTTGGGTGGTGCGCGTGATGTAATTCGATGTGGTTTCAAAAGTCTCAAACTAGGTTTGGATAGAGCATGCGATGCAATTTAGTGTGGTTTCAAAAGTCTTGAATTAGATTTGTGTAATGCACGTGATGCAATTTGGTGTGGTTTTGCAAGTCTCGAACTAGCTTTGGGTGGAGCACGCAATGCAATTCAGTGTGGCTTGAAAAGTCCTAAACAGGATTTGGGTGGTGCACGAGATGGAATTCAGTGTGGTTACAAAAGTTTTGAATTGGTCCTGGGTGATGCAAGCAATGTAATTTGGTGTGCTTTCGGAAGTCTTGAACTAGCCTTGCGTAATTCAAGCGATGCAATTCGGTGTGGTTGCAAAAGTCTTGAACTAGCCTTGGGTGATGCATGCGATGCAATTTAGTGTGGTTTCAAAAATTTTGAACTACCTTTGGGTGATGTACGCGATGCAATTTTGTGTGGTTTTGGAAGTTTTGATTTGGCCTTGGGTGATGCACATGATATAATTTGGTGTGGTTTCAAAAGTCTTGAATTGGCCTTGGGTGGTGCATGCGATGCGATTTGATTCTGTGTAGTTTTAGAAGTCTTGAACTGGTCTTGGGTGGTGCATGTGATGCAATTCGGTGTCCTTTCAGAATTCGAATAGGCCTAGGGTGGCGCACTCGATGCAATTCGGTGTCCTTTCAGAATTCGAATAGGCCTAGGGTGGCGCACTCGATGCAATTCGGTGTGGTTTCAAAAGTCTTGAAAGATTTGGGTGGTGCACGCAATACAATTCGGTGTGGTTTCAGAAGTCTTGAATTGAATTTGAGTGGTGCGCGCGATGCAATTCACTATGGTTTCAGAAGTCTTGAACTGACCTTGGGTGATGCTAGCAATGTAATTTGGTGTGGTTTTAGAAGTTTTGAATTGGTCTTGGGTAATGCATGCGATGCAATTCGGTGTGGTTTCAGAAGTTTTGAATTGGCCTTAGCTGATGCATGTGATGCAATTCTGTGTGGTTTCAGAAGTTTTAAACTGGCCTTGGGTGATGCATGCGATGCAATTCGGTGTGGTTTTTGAAGTCTGGAATTGGACTTGGGTGATGCACGCGATATAATTCGGTGTGGTTTCAGAAGTTTTGAATTGACCTTGGGCGGTGCATGCAATGCAATTTGGTGTGGTTTCAAAAGTTTTGAATTGGCCTAGGGTAGTGCATGCAATGCGTTTCGGTGTGGTTTCAGAATTGAATTGGTCTTGGGTGGTGGATGCAATGCGATTTGATGTGGTTTCAGACGACTTGAATTGACCTTGGGTGGTGCACGCAATGGAATTTGGTGTGGTTTCAGAAGTCTTGAACAAGCCTTGGGTGGTGCAGGCGATGCAATTCAGTGTGCTTTCGAAAATCTTGAACTTGATTTGGATGGTGTGTGCGATGTAATTTAGTGTGGTTTTGGAAGTTTGGAACTAGGCTTGGATGATGCAAGTGATGCAATTCGGTGTGGTTTTGGAAGTCTTGAACTGGCATTGACTAATGCACGCTATGCAATATGGTGTGGTTTCAAAAGTCTTGAACTGGTCTTTGGTGATGCACACGATGCAATTTAGTGTTGTTTTGCATGTTTTGAACTCGCCTTGTGTGGTGCCTGCGATGCAACTCAGTATGGTATTGGAAATTTTGAACTAGCATTGGGTGATGCACGCGATGCAATTTGGTGTGGATCAATACTTCTGAAAGCACACCGAATTGTACCACGTGCATCACCCAAGGCTAGTTAAAAACTTATAAACACGTGATGCAATTTAGTGTGGTTTCAGAAGTCTCGAACTAGCATTGGGTGGAGCACGTGATGCAATTTAGTATGGTTTCAGAAGTCTTGAACTAGATTTGGTCGTGCATGCGATGAAATTTAGTGTGGTTTCAAAAGTATTGAACTAGCCTTTGGGTGATGCAAGCGATGCAATTTGGTGTGGTTTTGGAAGTCTTTAACTGGCTTTGGGTAATGCACACGATGTAATTTGGTGTGGTTTCAAAAGTTTTGAACTGGCCTTGGGTGATGCACGCGATGCAATTCAGTGTGGTTTTGAAAGTTTTGAACTGGCCTTGGGTGATGTACGCGATGCAAATCATTGTGGTTTTGGAAGTCTTGAATTGGCTTTGAGTGATGCACGTGATGCAATTTAGTTTGGTTTTGAAAGTTTTGAACTGGCCTTGGGTGATGTACGCGATGCAAATCATTGTGGTTTTGGAAGTCTTGAATTGGCTTTGAGTGATGCACGCGATGCAACTTAGTGTGCTTTTGAAAGTTTTAAACTGGCCTTGGGTGATGTACGCGATGCAAATCGTTGTGGTTTTGGAAGTCTTGAATTGGCCTTGGGTGATGCACGCAATATAATTTAGTGTGGTTTCAGAAGTCTTGAACTAACCTTAGGTGGTGCATGCGATGTGATTCGGTGTGGTTTTAGAAGTCTTGAACTGGCGTGGGTGGTGCATGCGATGCAATTCAGTGTCATTTTAGAAGTCTTGAATATGACTTGGGTGTTGCATGCCATGCAATTCGGTGTGGTTTCAAAAGTTTTGAAATGGGTTTGAGTGGTGCACACTATGCAATTCGGTGTGGTTTTAGAACTTTTGAACTAGCCTTGGGTGATGAATGCGATGCAATTTAGTGTTGTTTCAGATGTTTTGAATTGGCCTTGGGTGGTGCTCGCGATGCAATTCATTGTAGTATTGGAAGTCTTCAACTAGCATTGTGTGATGCACGCTTCGCAATTCCGTGTGGTTTTAGAAATCTTGAATTGTGCTTAGGTCATGCACCCTATGCAATTTGGTGTGCTTTCGGAAGTCTTGAATTAGCCTTGGGTGATGTATGCGATGCAATTTAGTGTGGTTTCTAAAGTTTTGAATTGGCTTTGGGTGATGCATGCGATGCAATTTGGTGTGGTTTATGAAGTGTTGAACTGGCCTTGGGTGATGCATTCGATGCTATCCCGTGTGGTTTGGAAGTCTTGAATTGGCATTGGGTGATGCACATGATGCAATTCGATGTGGTTTCATAAGTCTTGAACTGACCTTCGGTGGTCAGTGCAATGTAATTCGGTGTAGTTTCAGAAGTCTCAAACTGGCCTTGAGCGGTGCACGCGATGCAATTCGGTGTGGTTTTAGAAGTCTTGAACTTGATTTAGGTGGTGTATGTGATGCAATTCAATGTGTTTTCAAAAGTCTTGAATTGGCCTTGGGTGATGCAAGTGATGCAATTTGGTGTGGTTTCGAATCTTGAACTGACCTTGCATAATGCATGCGATGCAATTCAGTGTTGTTTAAGAAATCTTGAACTGGCCTTCTGTGATGCACGCGATGCAATTCAATGTGGTTTCGAAAGTTTTGAACTGGCTTTGGGTGATGCATGTGATGCAATTTGGTGTGGTTTTGGAAGTTTTGAATTTGCTTTGGGTGCATCACGCGATATAAATCGGTGTGTTTTCAGAAGCCTTGAACTTGCCTTGGGTGGTGCACGCGATGCGATTCGGTGTGGTTTCAAAAGTCTTGAATCGGCCTTGGGTGGTGCGTGTGATGAAATTAGGGGTGGTTTTAGAAGCATGAAACTGGCCTTGGATAGAGTACGCGATGCAATTCAGTGTGGTTTCAGAAGTCTTGAATTGGCCTTGTGTAGCAAGCGATGCAATTTGGTGTGGTTTTTGAAGTCTTGAACTGACTTTGAGTAATGCACACGATGCAATTTAGTGTAGTTTTGAAAGTCTTGAACTGGCCTTGGTTGGTGCACGAGATGCAATTTGGTGTGGTTTCAAAAGTTTTAAAGTACTCTTGTGTGATGCACGTAATACAATTCAGTGTGGTTTTGGAAGTCTTGAATTGAACTTGGGTGATACATGATATAATTCGGTGTGATATTAGTGGAAATTTACGTAAAAAATGGGCATTCTAAGGATGACATCATCAAATTTTTGAGTAATCAAAAATCAATTGAAAGATGACATCAACCGTTATGGTGACATCATCCAAAATAAAAATAAAATTATTTATTTTATAAAATAAAACTTTCTAAAATCCTATGAATTATCTCATGATGGTTAATTTAACTCTACATATCCTATTCTATCTCATTCTTTTAATTGATTTTTGATAATTCAAAAAGATGATGATGTCATTCTTAGGAGGCCCATTTTTTATGTAAATTTCCCTTAATGTTTCAAAAGTATTTAACTAGCCTTAGATGGAGCACACGATGCGATTCGGTGTGGTTTCAAAAGTCTTGAACTGGATTTGTTTAGTGCACGCGATGCAATTCAATGTCATTTCAGAAGTCTCAAACAAGCCTTGGGTGGAGCACGCGATGCAATTCGGTGTGGTTTCTGATTTGGGTGGCGCAAATGCAATTTGCGCTTCTAAGTTTTCAACTGGATTTGGGTGGTGCATGGATGCAATTCATTGTGGTTTTGGGAGTCTTGAATTGGCTTTGGGTGATGCAAGTGATGCAATTCGCTGTTGTTTCGGATGTCTAGAACTAGCCTTGGGAAATGTATGCTATGCAATATGGTGTGGTTTCAGAAGTCTTGAACTAGCCTTGGGTGATTATGTGATTGAATTCGGTAGAAGTTTTCTAGAAGTCTTGGGTGATGCACACGATGCAATTCAATGTGGTTTCAAAAGTTTTGAACTGGCCTTGGGTGATGCATGGGATGCAAGTCAGTGTTGTTTTGAAAGTCTTGAACTGGCCTTTGGTGATGCACGTGATATATTTCTGTGTGGTTTCGAAAGTTTTGAATTAGCCTTTGGTGATGCATGCGATGCAATTTGGTGTGGTTTTAGAAGTCTAAACTAACCTTGGGTGTTGCATGTGATGTGATTTAGTGTGATTTCAAAATTGAATTGGGCTTGGGTGGTGCATGCGATGCGATTAAATGTGGTTTCAGAAGATTTGAATTGGTCTTAGATGGTGCAGGTGATGCAATTCGGTGTGCTTTCAGAAGTCTCGAAATAGCCTTGGGTAGTGCACGCGATACAATTCTGTGTGTTTTCGGAAGTTTTGAACAAAATTTGGGTGGAGCATGCGATGCAATTTAGTGTGGTTTTTGAAGTCTTGAATTGGCCTTGGGTGATGCTAGTGATCCAATTCGGTGTGGTTTTGGAAGTCTTGAACTGGCCTTGGGTAATGTAAATTATGCAATATGGTGTGGTTTCGGAAGTCTTGAACTAGCCTTGGGTGATGCATGTAATGCAATTCGGTGCGCTTTTAGAAGTCTTGAACTGGCCTTGGGTGATGCACACGATGCAATTCAATGTGGTTTCAAAAGTTTTGAATTGGCCTTGGGTGATGCATGCGATGCAATTCAGTGTTGTTTTGAAAGTCTTGAACTGGCCTTTGGTGATGCACGTGATATATTTCGGTGCGGTTTCAAAAGTTTTGAATTAGCCTTTGGTGATGCATGCGATGCAATTCGGTGTGGTTTTAGAAGTCTTGAACTGACATTGGGTGTTGCATGTGATGTGATTCAGTGTGGTTTCAAAATTGAATTGGCCTTGCGTGGTGCATGCGATGCGCTATTAAATGTGGTTTCAGAATATTTGAATTGGTCTTGGATGGTGCGTGTGATACAATTCGGTATGCTTTCAGAAGTCTCGAAATAGCCTTGGGTAGTGCACGCGATGCAATTCTGTGTGTTTTCGAAAGTCTTGAACAAGATTTGGGTGGAGCATGCGATGCAATTCAGTGTGGTTTTTGAAGTCTTGAATTGGCCTTGGGTGATGCAAGTGATCCAATTCGGTGTGGTTTTGGAAGTCTTGAACCGACCTTGGGTAATGCACGCGATGCAATATAGTGTGGTTTCGGAAGTCTTGAACTGGCCTTGGGTGATGCATGTGATGCAGTTTAGTGTTGTTTCGAATGTATTGAATCGGCTTTGGGCGGTGCTCGCGATGCAACTCAGTGTGGTATTGGAAGTTTTGAACTAGCATTGTTTGATGCACGCGTTGCAATTTGGTATGGTTTAAGAACTCTTGAATTGGGCTTGGGTGGTGCACGTGATGCAATCTTGTGTGGTTTCAAAAGTCTTGAACTGGCTTTGGGTGGTGCACACGATGCGATTCAAAGTGATTTTAGAATTCTTGGACTGGCCCTGGGTGGTGCGCGTGATGAAATTCGACGTGGTTTAAGAAGTCTTGAATTGGTCTTGGGTGGTGCAGGCAATGCAATTCGTTGTGGTTTTAGAAGTCTTGAATTAGATTTCGGTGGTGCATTCGATGCAATTCGGTGTGGTTTCAAAAGTCTTGAGCTTGCCTTAGGTGATGCAAGCAATGCAATTTGGTGTTGTTTCGGAAGTCTTGAACTAGCCTTGAGTAATGCACGTAATGCAATTTAGTGTGGTTTCAGAAGTCCATAACTGACTTTGGGGGATGCACACGATGCAATTCGGTGTGGTTTCAGAACTTTTGAACCGTCCTTGTGTGATGCACGAGATGTAATTTGGTGTGGTTTCAAAAGTCTTGAACTAGTCTTGGGTGGTGCACACGATGCGATTCGGTTTGGTTTCAGAAGTCTTGAACTAGCCTTGGGTGATGAAAGTGATGCAATTTGGTGTGGTTTTAGAAGTCTTGAACTAGCCTTTGGTAATGCACGCGATGCAATTTAATGTGCTTTCAGAAGACATGAACTGGCCTTTGGTTGTGCACGCGATGTGATATAGTGTGGTTTCATAAGTCTTGAACTGGCTCTGGGTGGTTCATGTGATGCAATTAGGTGTAGTTTTGGAAGTCTCAAACTTGCCTTGAATGGAGTAAGTAGTGCAATTCGGTGTGGATTTAGAAGTCTTGAACTGGCCTTGGGTAATGTAGGCGATGCAATTTTGTGTGGTTTCAAAAGTCTTGAACTAGCCTTGGGTAATGCATGCGATGCAATTCGATTGAGCTTCAAAAGTTTTGAACTGGCCTTGGTTGATGCACGCGATGCAATTCGATGTGGTTTCAAAAGTTTTGAACTGCTCTTAGGTGATGCGCGCAATGCAAGTGTGGTTTTGGAATTCCTTTATTGGCCTTGGGTGATGTACGTGATATAATTCACCATGGTTTCAAAAATCTTGGACTGGCCTTGGATGGAGCACGTGATGCAATTCAGTGTGGATTCAAAAGTCTTGTATTGGATTTTTGTGGTGCACACGACGCATTTCGGTGTGGTTTTGGAAATATCGAACTTGACTGTGGTGGAGCACACGATGCAATTCGATGTGGTTTCAAAAGTCTTGAAGTGGATTTGGGTGGTGCACGCGATGAAATTCGGTGTGGTTTCAAAAGTCTTGAATTGGCGTTGGTTGATGTAAGCGATGCTGTTTGGTGTGGTTTCACAAAGCTTGAACTGGCCTCAAGTAATGCACGCGATGCAATTCAGAGTGGTTTTAGAAGTTTTTAACTAACCTTGGGTGATGCACGTGATGCAATTCCGTGTGGTTTGAAAAGTTTTGAACTAGATTTAGGTAGTGCACGCGATGCAATTCAGTGTGGTTTTAAAAGTCTTGAACTGACATCGGGTGATGCAACTGATGCAATTTGATGTGGTTTCTGAAGTCTTGAACTCGCCTTGGGTAATACACAACATGCAATATGGTGTGGTTTCAGAAGTTTTGAACTGGCCTTGGGTGATGCACGTGATGCAATTTAGTGTTGTTTCAGATGTCTTGAACTGGCCTTGGGTGGTGCCCGCAATGTAATTCAGTGTGGTATTGGAAGTCTTGAACTAGCATTGGATGATGCATGTATCGCTATTCCGTGTGGTTTTAAAAATCTTGAATTGGGATTAGGTGATGCACGCGATGCAATTTGGTGTTGTTCAAGACTTCCGAAACCACACCGACCGCGTGCATTACACAAGGCCAGTTCCATTTTAAAACTTCCGTGTTTGAAGTCTCCCGGAGTGGCCTTGGGTAGACAGCGATGCAATTGTTTTGGTTTGAAGTCTTATTTGGATTTGGGTAGTGCATCGCGATGAAGTGCGATGTGCTTTCAAAGTCTTGAGCCCGACTTTGGAGTGATGCAAAGCGGTACAGTGGTGTGGTTTTAGAAGTCTCAGAATTGTGTAATGTCCTGCGTCTCAAGCGTGCATTTTCGGTGACCGTTGGCTATTTTGGAGGGCAGTAGGCTAGTCGAGGAGAAGGCCAAAATTAGGGTTTCCTTTTTTTGAAGGATATTACGGCTATGAGTTGATTGTTTCAATTCTTGATTCTTCACGGTTTCAGAGCTTGATGGTATGTTCGTCTCGGCTTTCTGAGCAGTTTCAGGAATTTACTATTTTTAGTAAATTCTATTTTTGGCAGTAAACAGGTTGGTCTCAGGCAGTTGACTTTTCTCTTCAGCTGACTCAATTGGCGTATTCAGTTTCGGGCTTCAGAATACAGTTTTGGAGTGATAAGCTCATTTTACTTAAAAATAACATTATATTTTAATGTTATTTTATCACCTTGGCCTAGTCTATTAACTTAATGTTATTTTAAAAGGTGGACTTGAAGGGTGGTGCCATCATTGAGTTATATTGAATTTATATTGAATTTATTAAGGTTGAAATAAGAACCTTAAGTGGGACGCCTTTTCCTAAGTTGTGAATTTAATTGAATGAAGTCAAAATTGAAGATGTGTGGAAAAGGGCGCCATCTCTTGGGATTAGGGTTTTGACTCTGGAAAAGAAGTTAGGGTTTCGAGAAGGTCAACAAAAACTTATAAAAGGAAGCCTTGGGTTCTCTTTTCAGCATCTTTTGGTCTACAGTATTGTTATGCTGCCGGTTTGGCTCTGGAACTGCTTCGAGGAATGAAGGCCTCCTAGCTCGGGCATCACTTCTTGCTTGCAATACAACGACTAGTGGTGATTTAATCTATTTTTGTGAGTTGCATTTAGTTTGTGCATTGTATTCAGCTTATGCATTGTTAGATCTGATTGGCATATTAGTGGTTTTCAGCATATTGCATTGTTTGATACAGCAAAGTCATGTTTTTAATCATAAGGCAAAAAACAACAAAAACATTGTTCTGGGTATTAGCCCATTATCATTGCTAGGTCTAGGCGCCCCTTTCCTCTAATTTGCAGAATTTTTAAAGATGGCTGTGATTTATTAGAGCAGATCGCCCCTCTTCTTGAAGCCGTACCATTTGCTTGCATAGAATTCCGTGCATAAATAATATCTTGCTGTTTGCTCAGTTTTTAGTGTCTAACTTTAGGCGCCATCATCCTTAGGGAATATTGCATTTTGTTTCAAGTTAATTGGATGAGATTCGAG
>VDFB02370951.1:0-33848 GCA_007258455.2 Sequoia sempervirens
CATATATTAAGTAAACCAGAAAATATAGTTTGCAAAGAATGTCTCAAAGGAAAACAAACTAAAGTGAGCTTTAAATCTAAAGAACATTCTTCTACTAAGCCATTGCAACTTGTACACATTGATCTTTGTGGTCCTACTAGGACTGGGTCAATAAATGGTGAAAAATACATCATGTTATTTGTAGATGACTACACAAGGATGGTTTGGGTAACCTTTCTCAAACATAAATCTGAAGCTTTTGACAGATTTAAAATATTTCATAAGATGGTTAAGAGAGAGTCTAATATGAAACTTAAGTGCTTAAGATCAGACAAGGGAGGTGAATTTACATCTCAAGAATTCATTCATTATTGTGAGCAACATGGAATAAAAAGGCAATATGCTGCTGCAAGGACACCTCAACAGAATGGGGTTGTGGAGAGGAAAAACATAACAGTGAAAGAAATGGCTAGAAAAATGTTAGATGAAGTTGAACTGCCAAATATGTACTGGAAAGATGTTCATACAGTTGTTTACATTCTAAATAGAGTACAAATAAGAGTGAAATCCAATTTATGAGCTTTGGTATGGTAAATCTGCCTCTATTAATTACTTTAAAATATTCAACTGCAAGTGTTTTATTAAAAGAGATGATGAAAACTTAGGAAGATTTCTGTCTAAATCTAATTGAGGTATCTTTTTAGGATATTCTACTCATAGAAAAGCCTATAAATGTTTCAATAAAAGGTTGAATTGTTGAATCTATTAATGTCAAATTTGATGAAAGATTGCTCCTAGATTTTGATCATGTGCAGGATGATGAAGAGGAGGTTAACGCAGATTTTGATATCACTCCTAAATCTACTGAAGCAGTTGATTCACAACAGGAGGATGACTCAAGTTCTAAAGTAATACCTCCAAAAACACATTCTAAGATTGTTATGATAAATCATCCTCGAGATCTAATAATTGCAAATAAAAATGTAGGAGTTTTAACAAGAAGAAGAGAAAAATTTGATGAGAAAGCACAAATTGCTAAAAATTTTGTTTGATAACTGAATGTGAGCCTAAAATTGTTAATGATTCCTTAAATGATGATTGTTGGTTGAAGGAAATGCGGGAAGAATTTAGTCAAATTGAAAAGAATAAGAATTGGGAATTAGTTCCAAGACCTAATGACAAGAATGTCATAGGTGGCAAGTGGGTTTTCAAAAATAAACTAGATGAATGTGGCAAAGTGGTTAGAAACAAAGCATGGTTTGTGTGGAAAGGATATACACAACAAGAAGGTATTGATTTTGGTGAAACTTATAAACCTATAGCTAGAATTGAATCTAACATTAGAATCTTTTTAGCATATTCTTGTTTTAAAAATTTTAAAGTATATCAAATGGATGTCAAACTGCTTTTCTAAATGGATATTTGGATGAGGAAGTTTTTATGGAACGACCTGAAGGGTTTGTTGTACACGATAAGCCTAATCATGTTTATAGGTTAAAAAAGTATTTATATGGTTTAACACAAGCTCCTAGAGCTTGGTATTCTAGATTGGATGCACACTTAACAACAAATGGATTCAAAAGAGGTGGTGTGGACAACAATCTTTATGTTAAACAAGAAGGTAATGACATTCTGGTTGTTGAGGTATATGTAGATGACATAATCTTTGGCTGCAACAATGATGCCTTATCTAAATTTTTTTCAAAGAATATGGAATCAAAATTTGAAATGTCAATGTTAGGTAACATTCTTTCTTAGCCTCCAAGTTTTATAGCTTGAACAGAGAATATTTTTGTCACAAAAAAAATATGCAAAAGAAATGTTGAAAAGGTTTCAAATGGATGATTATCGTTCAATAATCACACCAATGGTGATTGGCTATAAGTTGTCTAAAAATGATGATTATCCTGATGTTGATCAATCTGAGTATAGATCAATTATTCGCAGCTTGTTATACGTAACTGCCTTCAGGCCAGATTTAATGCAAGTTGTTTGTATGGTCTCTAGATTCCAATCTACACCAAAATAACCCCATCTTACTATTGTAAAGATAATATTCAAGTATATCTAGGGTATTCTTGATTTTTTTCTTTGGTATCCTAGGAATAATGACTTTACTTTAATGGCTTTTATTGATGTTGATTGGGCTGGTTGTCTTGAAAATAGAAAAAGAACAAGTGGTGCAGCATTTTATCTTGGTGATTGTCTTGTTTCTTGACATAGCAAAAAGCAAGATTCAGTCTTATTATCAACAACATAAGCTAAATATATTGTAGCCACATCTTGTTGCACTCAGCTTCTTTGGATGGCTCAAACACTTTCAGACATGGGTATTGATGTTACTAAACCTGTTTCCATCTTTTGTGATAACTCTAGTGCAATTAATTTATTAAAGAATCATGTTATGCACTCAAGGACTAAACATATTGCAATTAAATTTCATTTTTTTGAGAGAAAACGTTTTGGCTAATGAGGCTACTATGCAATAGGTACCTACACAACCACATGTAGCATATATCTTCACTAAGCCTTTGGCTAAAAAGTTATTTGAAAGACTTCGGTCTAGATTGGGAGTTATCTCTCAATCCCTACTCTCTTAATGTTTTCTCATTGGTTCAGGGGGAGCTTTTTAGCTCTCCTAGCAACTCCTTGTTGCTTTCATGGTTTATTTGTTGCTTCATTGTTCTATTTGCAACTAGTTCAGTCACTGGTTTTTGGTATTTCATTGATTACCCTTTGTCCTTGAGACAAAAAGGGGGAGAAATATGAGTTTTTTTTGGCATTGGTTGTTCGTTGGAACTTTATTTTAGATGGCTCAGTTTTTTCCATCAAGGACAAAGGGGGAGTTTGTTGACTTCTCTTTTGTGCTATTTGTCCTTGATGTCAAAACTATTTGGCTCTTGGTTTGACATTAGCATATTCATTGCTGAATTTGGCTATTGATGTTTTAGTACTTGGCATATTCAGTGATTACTAGTGATTACTATATGGATAGTGATTTGATGGTTTATCTTCAGTTTTTTTTATCATATTGATTCTTTTGGTCCCATGTGCAGTGATCTTGGTTATGTTTGAAGGGTTAAAGGTTGTTTCAGATTTTAGTGGCTATAGGATATTGACAAGGCAAGGTGCCAGGCATCTTATTTCGATGGTATATGTCACATGGGTAAATGCATGTTTGGCATATTTAGTTAATGTTGATCTTGTGAGCTCAAAGCCTTTTTGTTGACATTAAACATGGGGATAAAATCCCATTCACCTAATATTATTCTTATGACATAAATACCTAAAACTATCTTTACTTCAAAGGTCATTTTCTTCTTGAAAGGCATCAGGCCCCTATGGTTACAAATGGTAAAAAGCAAACAAATGGAGTCGACATTTAAAATTAAGTAAACCCTATTGGGTTTCCTTAAGCATTTGATAGAAATGAAAATTGGGTTGATTGTTTATTTGGAAACAATGTTTAAGTGATATTGTATTGGGCTTCTTGTGTTTCACATAGTTGTTATTGTGACAACAGGTTCTTTGATTCATTATGTGGCCTTTGTACTTGGGAAAACAGGTCACATGGATAGTGACTAATGCATCGACAACCATCATGCTTGTCATTTTTCTTGGAGATCTTTGGTAAATTAAATAATGGTTATAATGTGGTTTCATATTATCCAAGTGACTATTATCAGCCTCATCATATTTGCAAGGAAGTTGACTTTATTTGGCAGTAACATTTGTTATCATTTGTTTTGTCAACAACTATAATTTGATATTGCTAATAATGTTGTTGATGGACTTAAAGTGATTATTATGTTTTGTTAATGATGTTTCAAAATCCAAACATTATCAAAAATTGAAAAGGCAGTCAAAAAGCCTTGATTCAAAAGGAAGTTAGGGAAACTTCATTATGCTATTTTGTTTTTTCTTTGAAAATGCATCACAACATCGCCATAGAGATTGTGAAGCTACAATATGCAATTGGTCTTCGAGCTGAAAGTTAGAAGAGCTTTAGTGAGACCGTTATGACGGTTTTACATAGTTAGATGGTAATATTTTGGCTGCCATGATAGGTATTTGTTTTTCAGTTTGGAAAATCTCGTACTGGCTTTAAACATAACTGATTTATGGATTAAGATTTTGTTGAAGATTAGAAATTTGTTAAAGACCAATCTCATTTTTCATTAACCCAAGTTTATACTCAAGGGTTTCATTATTTTAGTGGCATTCATTGACATATCATTGATTTTTTTGTGGTTATTCTTTAAACCCATGTTGGGTATCATGATTTAACTACGTTATTTACTAGTTTATCAAAACCCTGGTTATTGTGGATACAGGTTTTTGAAAAGGATAACTATTTTATGCACTTTGTATAAATGCATGGAAAAAGCCATGACTCGATGAGGAAAAGAGAGAAGTTATAAATCTAAACAAGGTATTGTTGAAAGGAAAGAGTGTTTATTATTGTGATATCATTTTGTATTTAAAAGAGAAAAGAGGGTTTATATTGTATATGTCTCTGCTTGTATTACAGAGATTACATTGAGTTTTTCAGTGAGAGTATTTGTATTATCATATGCAAATACATTTTGTAGTGGGCATTATAGAAAATATTATTCTTGTATCCTATTTTGATTTCTTGGCTGCAAATAATCAATGCAGTTATAAGGTCCCAACAGGTTGCATTATCATGAGATTTTGTTTCAAAAGAAGTTGGTGCTTCTAACTTGAAGTGGGTGCTTCAGTTTGTTATTGAAGTTGGTGCTCCACATTGTTATTAGAGTTGGTGCTCCACATTATTATTAGAGTTGGTGCTCCACATTGTTACTGAGTTGGTGCTCTGAAAAACATTGTAATAAGTTTGGAATCAAGCCTGTAAGACATTTTGGAGTGGTTTTTCTACCACAAAAGGGTTTTCCACTCGACAATTTATGTGTCTCTCTTTTGTGTGGTTTGAGTCTATCTTGCATAATATTTATTTCAGTCATTTATGTTGAGTTAGCTCATGCAATGCTCTAGTACTTTATCATTTTTCAAGTTTACCTAAATGCTCATGGTTCAGTTGTTAATGTGCAAATTTTTAATGTTAATTTATGTCATCTAAAATTTTAGTTTCCTTGCAAAAGAAAGCATTAAGAAAATTGTTAATTCAGCATTATATGAACAATATACACCATGCTTTAACATGAGTTGTTTGGAATTCATGTTTTATTTGATTGAGTCATTATGGTAATCATTCAAAGCTTAGTTTTTACATTGCATATTTGAAGTCACATTTTTTTCAAGGTCAAAAAGAGTTCAAATCTGCATTTCATGTCATAAAAGTTTTAAAATATATTACTCTGATTCACCCCCCTCTCAGAGTAATTCTACTTCCAACACTCATTAGGTTGGTGAGTACCCTCAAACAAATGGATTTCCCTAGCATGATCTCAGAGCTTCATTTGAAGCAAATTATGTTAGAACCAAATTTTGTGTTGATTGCAACGATCAAAATCATCCTAGGTTAGGATTTTATGTTGTCAAATGAGAGATATAGAGTGGATTATGATATCTCCTCATGTTTTTTGGAAACTCTTCTTGACCTACATGTACCAAAGGGGGATGGTGGAAATCTCCCAAAAACTTTTCAACCCTAAAATACTAGGTGGGTTGGAGGAGGTGTTGGAAGTTTCCACTCTAGATCTTGGCATTCCTCGGGCCCAAGACATGGAGCTTCTGTCTATTTTAGGTGAGGTGGTAACTTATTACCCTTTCATTTTAGACATATGTGGAATTGCATAGAAAAAGGAAGCAAGTCAAGGTGGGAATAAATTTCCAAAAGAAAATGTTGAATATCAAACCTATCTAAGACTTCGAATGGGTAGGAAATTTTATCAATTACGTGCAAACATATGGTGATGAATAGTTTCAACTTTGTTGGATACCTTTAATCTTGACTATATCAATTCCCGCAACTAGAGTGAAGGTTTCTCGATAATATACTTTGGGTGTTTATGCAAATCCCCTGGCAACCAATCTTGTCATGTGGCATTTTGTTGAATTGTCTACATGATATTTGACCTTGTAAATCAAATGATTATCTTTGGGAAGTTGAAATGTTTCTCATGTATTATTTTTATGAACAAAATTTATCTCATCATTCATAGAATCAACCTATATTGATTCTTTCACTACTTCATACATAGAGGTTTCAACTTGAATTGTACTTAGTAAAGAAAAATTAACAATTGTATTTATATTTTTACTCCTATGATAATGTCAACTAAACTTTGTACCCTTCTTGGATTTGATGCTAGACATGAACTATCACCTAAATTTGTGCAATTAGAAGAAATTCCAGGTGAAATTGGAGGACTGGGACTTGAGCTTGAACTTCCACTTGATCTTGTGGGGAGAGGAGGAACACTATTATCTTCCATGCTCATGGTTATTGATGTATTTTTATGTTCATCATCTTTTTTCTCCCATCCTACCCCTTCATAAAAAATCACATCTCAACTAAAACTTAATTTCTTTGTGTTAGGATTGTAGAATCTATATCTGTTATTTGCATTTGAGCATTACACGAAGATACAAATTTGGTATTTTTCATCCCATTTATTTTTCCTCTAAACTAGAATATGGACATATGCTAAAGATCTAAATACTTGAAGATGAGTCACTGAAGCCTTATGATCACTCCAGGCTTCATTCAAAGTAATTTTTGAACCACTTTTGTGGGAATTAGATTTAGAATATATACTTTTGTTGCAACTACCTCTCCCCAATAACTATTTTGGAATATTTCTTGTCTACAATATAGTTTGTACCATTTCTATAATGGAATATAGTTCTCTCTTTCTAAAATACCATTTTTGAGGTTTATATGTGACAGTAAGTTATCTATTTATGCCATTATTATTGTAAAAATTAGAAAACACTTTGGAAGTAAATTGTCCCCTTCTATATGTTTTGAGTATTTTACCCACATTACTTTTCATCCATTGCCTTGAAATTCTTGAAGAATTCAAATGACTCATATTTTTTCTTAATAAAATAAACCCATTTGTGGTGAGAGAAATTATCAATAAAAATAAAATGTAAATATTCTTACCTAATGATTCCTCTTTTGTGTCACCACAAATGTCTACATGCACGAGCTTTGTTCACCAAAAATCATATTGATGTTTCATATTAAGTGCACGTCCTAAAAAAACTTCCTATTTGGCTTGAATTGACATAAGCCCTCTTGCCATATTTTTCTTATGAAGAAAATTTAACCCTTGAAAATTTAAATTACTGTAACGTTGATGCCATAACCAAGAATAATGTTTGGATGCTTTGAGTGTATGCATCTTAGTAGACACCAATGTGAGAGGAAATAGTTTATTCTATATCATGCAAGGCTTTCCTACAAGTTGATAATTATCTGATTTATCAAATTTTTACAAAAGTTATCTTTAAACATAAATTTATATTTTTTTGGTACAAGCTAACCAATACTCAAAAGAGTATGTTGTAGTTTTGGCACCTATAAAGTATCATGAATATGAGTAGTTTCCCCTTTATTAGTCTTCACAACAAGGGTACCTTTTCCCATTACATCAACCTCTTTATCATCTCCAAATTTAACATGACTTCTCAATGAATCATCTAATTTGACAAAGAGATCAGATTTACCTATTATATAATTTGAGCATCTACTATCTAGGAGCCACACATCTTTATGATTTTATTTTTACAAATTTCAAGTCAAAATGTAGAATGCTTTGCATCTTTAGATAACTCTTCAATATAATAGGCTCTTTACTTATTTAATTCATTTTTTTTTCATACATTCAGATTCATAGTGTTCGTATCAATCATAATTCCTACACTGGATGCTTTGGTGATCCATAAAACTTCTTCTTATTCCTCTATTATTTCCTCTTCCTCTTCCTCTACCTCATACTCTATCATTAGAAGAAAACTTAGCTGGATATTTATTTATGTCACATGGAGGAGTTGTAGATTTTTCTTCAACTCTTATAGTAGACTAGAAGGCTTGCACTAGGCTCTTCATAGTACATTGTGCAGACTCCTCATGAGATTACAAATAACCTATCAACTTTACAACTTTAAATGTGGTTGGATCTTTAATTTCTTCAATGGTTATCACCACTAGGTCAAGTTTTGACAAAAGGATCTCAAAATAATTTCTACAATTTTTTTCTCTATGACGCTTTCCCGTTGAGTTTAAGATGGTTCACAATGCCTTGAGCCTTGGTAATAATTTATTCAATAGACTCATCTTCTTCCATACATAATTTTTGACAAATTTTTTGAAAGGTTTGAATTCTTACCAATCTTATATTTTCAAATCCTTGGTATGCATTTTGTAGGGCCTCCCATGCATCCTTTGACTTTTTCATACCAACAATAAACATGGAAAATTTAAAATATCCAATGTAAATTGGATGGAGAATAGAGCTTGATTTCCCTTATTTATGTCTTCTTTCAACTAAGTTCATTGATTTTTTAGGTGGTTTGATATTCAGGTTCATTATATCATACTTCTACTAATTCCCAGGGATCTTGGGATAATAGTAAGCTCTTCATCTTTATACTCCAATACTCATAGTTGTCTCTGGCAAAAATGGAAGTTGAAATAGAAAATTGTTGTCATTTACCATTTTGATATTTCTTGGAGAGAACTATCATCCTATAGATGTTTCTTGCATAGTAAAACATTTTCAACCTACTCTAGTACCAAATGAAAGATAAATATTATGACATCACTGACATTGTATTTAAAAATAATCATACATAATTGATTGAATTAACAAATATTTTACTATATCTACTCAGAAATGACTGAATTACTAAATTGATAAAAAAAAAATATATATTTATAAACAGCAACAAGGAAAATAAACCATATTACCATACACTATGAATGAAGTTTTATGAAATATTGCAAAGGATAAGAGAAAAAAATAAAATCTTAAACTAAAAAACTACACGATATGCAAACTATTATTTATTTATTTAAAAACTAGAAAAAAATATAGAAAAAACAGATAAGTTTCATATTAATTGATCATGCATAATCCATATCTCCATTTCCACTTAAAGAAATCATTCTTCATTCTCTATTTTTCAACACACAAGGGTAGGAATAAAATTGCTCTAATACCATAATAAAGGTTAAATCCTCAATTTTTTTATTTAATGGACTACAATTCCATACATAGAGAGATGAAACACAATCCATATAATTGTAACAAAAATACTACCTATAATTGTGTAACTAGGACAATGTAATAAATTGCACTAATAGATAAAATAGGAATTATGTAATTGCCACTAGCTTTATTTCAAAATTTAATAATGATTATAATAACATAAATATAATAAAAAAATTTTGGGTTATTGTATTGAGTGAGAAACATAATGAATTTTTTAATCAAAAAATTTAAAATGTATTATTTAAGTATTGTGTAGGATGACTTTTTATCCATCCTTACCATAAGGTTAAGGTGTAAGGATGATTTTTGGAGGTTTGTATTCTTTTGAATGGATAATTACAATAAATATGATCATATTGATTTGTCATAATATTTAATATATATATATATAATTTTAATGGTAAATTTTGTATATGCATACTATTTTTATTTTAGTTTTATATTTATTTTGAACAAATATGTGTATCAACTCATTCCCATGATGAAAACATCCTTTAATTAAAAATGCACATTAAACATACCCATGGATATAGATAATCTAGGTAGAAATCTTACAACTCATATTGTTTATAAATGATCTCATTTTTCACAATCATTGTAGAGTTACCTTTCAATGTCTATTACATGAATACCCTCCAATATATTCATTATGTCTTATGGCATTGTAGCCTTTGATGAATGCAAGGGCCTCTAACCTATACTTCTTTTGAATGTAGCTGCTTGTGCATATTTTGTATAGTCTTTTTCCTAAAATATTAAGTATTCGATATGAACACCTCTAAGAAATATTGTCATGCATTCATGGTTCTATATAGTTTTATTAATTTGTTACAAATTATGGCATGAATTGTTCTCATGGTATTGTGTTAGGCCAATGAAAAAAATAATCTATAGTTATTTCCTTAAAGGGAGATTGTCACAAATTCACATTTTCTCATAAAAGTAATTATGCTTCCCATGGTTATGGAGATTTTTTTTTTTTTATGTTGTAAAATTTAACTTATGAGAATGATTGCTATATATTTTTAGGATATCCTTCAAGCAAACTAATTCCATCCAATTTGATGTCACTAAGCCAATGGTACATTAATAGAATATTCACTAGTTGTTCTTGGAAAGCAATACTTTACCACACATTTGAGCTATCTACCATGAATCCATCCTCCTTTTTATATATATCATAGTTGGCTAATGTATCAATATTTTGATTTACTTCACTATAACAATAATAGATAGAATAATTATCTATTTTTTTAGAAGTGATCAAATTTGTGAAAGGATGTTTTTGAGCTTCTAGTTTGTTGTACTTCTCTTTATTATTGAATTAACTACTATCAAACTAATTATAATTGAAGAATACCCTTTATCTCTATATATCTAATACCTTTGTATCTACAAAGTCTAGTGCTAGCTAAAACACTTTTGAATCCAACTTCATTATTCTTGCCCAAATGTAACTTTTTAGAAATAGAACTTATTAGTTTCTAAAATCATGAATTAACCCAATAGTTGTGAACTTGACCCCTATTCTTCTAAAATTAAAATTCAAATATATAATATTACTCTTCTAAGAAAAATATAAACATCTATATCAATAATGATATTTATAACTCTTCTATTATATTCTTTCAATTATTTGAAAATGTTTAATTTTATAATGAATAAATCTAATTTTATTTCGATTGCATATAATTATTGGTTTACTGAATTACACTTCTAAGTTAATTAATTTTCACCTCCTAATCAAAATATGCTACACAGCTCACAAGTAGGTGTTAGATGCAATACATATTTTCTTTATGACTATGAGATATAAGATGGATTTTTATTTATTTTCATGCTACAAATGTTTAATATTCTAGTATGATTTTATTTATGGCTACTACTCTAGAACTTAATCATAATAAATAATATGTATATTTTTAAATTAAATAAATAACAAAATTTTAATGGAATAGGAATTAAAATAAGGATTTATGAAGTTTAGTTATTTTGATGGTTGACATTGATTTTCTTTAGTTTTACATGGATTCACCTTTGATTATAAAATCGTATCAATAATATACATCATCTTCTCTACTTATTCCCTCTTTCTTAGGATGATAATATTGTTTATTGTTTTTAACTATGATTACATCAATATGATACAATATTGTCCTTTGTTTGCATATAACCTCAATTTTGTCATTTGCGACTTTGTAACTTTATTCATCTATAATGAATTTTTGGGGACTTACCTTATGAAGGTTGAATAAAATAAATTTCACAATGATAATCATGTCTCACAAAATTAATATATGTAGTATCTCAATATGTATGTATGTGAAGAAATACATTAATAAAATTATGAATATTTCTCAAATCTATAATTATCCAAGTATATTCTTGATTGTGTGTGGTTTTTAGATCATTTTAATTTATAGAGGGATACAAATTTAAACAAGATGTTTTATAAAATAGGAAAAACTCTACTTTAAATCTTCTTTTAAAAATCTAAAAAAATATTAA
This sequence comes from Sequoia sempervirens, assembly GCA_007258455.2. Lineage (NCBI taxonomy): Eukaryota > Viridiplantae > Streptophyta > Pinopsida > Cupressales > Cupressaceae > Sequoia > Sequoia sempervirens. The sequence continues at coordinate 11,694 of VDFB02370951.1, forward strand.
AAAATTGTTTAAGAAATCAATGCCTAAACTATCCTAACATACTTTATAAAATAAACTTTGAAATTACTACAAATAATGCTTTTGTAACAATATGTGACATCACTTATCTAACATTAGCCTCATAAAATTATGAGTTATTAATAATAAACTTTGATACTATTGTAAACAATGCTTGGGAATAGGATGCAACATCATTTATCCAATATTAGTCATATAAAATTATATGACTTATTAATAACAAGAAATATGACTTATTAATAACAAGAAATATGGATAATAATTATAAGTTTGAGACTAAATTAAATATTTTGTCTAAAATAGGGGAGAGGGACTTGTATTTTATAGGGTTAACTTGTGAGAATGTAGCAATAGCATGGAATATTATAAGACCTTCATTCTTTTCAGAAATGTGAACTAACCTCTTATCTGCAACTAAGGTTTAGAGGTGTTACTTATCATGTAACTTGCCACATCATCACATCTACCTAGAAATATCTAAAAATTGAGACTTTACAGATTCAATCAAAAATTTGTCATGATATCCCAAGCATTTGAACAAAAAATATCATTTGTTATTAGAAAAAATATCATTTCTATTTGAAATATAACTTATATGCAACTTAAATGATATCAATACCTTTTGATAACCATACATTTTGTTATCTCTAACCTTTATATTCAACACAAATAGATCAATAGTTGAACACAAAAAGATCATACAAAGTATTTGTTATAATAAAAAACAACAAATTATTATTCAAAATACAACTCATATTCAACTTTTAATGATCATAAAATATTTTGACAATTCTTTATTTCATAGAAAAATACAAGGTATTTATTATGGTCACCTTTTATATTCGTGATAAGACAAACTATTAATATGGAATACTCCAATTCATATACAATGTTACCCCAATAGTTATACACATAAGAATAATATTTTTCACTATAAAAATAATACATGTTTAAATGAACACCTTATTTTATAAATTCAACACTTATAGTGGATAGTTATGATATTTATATGAAACAAAAAAGTGTTTATTTCACTTCTTCATGAATGTATTTATAATTTTTAAAAGGGTGTCCTATGAGTATTTTGAAGCCATTTTTCAATCCTATGGTGTAGATTGCTCGACAGGCAATCGCCTGCGATGAAACTAATCTCAGCCGTTCATCATTTTCGCCATTCTTTCTACTTTCTCGCCACTTTTCACGCCTTGACTGCTTTTTCATTCACGCCTGCACGGATTTTCACGCTGTCAGCACGTTTTCCCGCCGCTATTGGTTTCCAAAGCCGTCCATCATTTTACATCGGTTTTCATTGTCTTCGATTACGTTTTGCATTTAATACGAGTCTGTCAAAATACCCGCGAGAGGAGTTTGCAGCCTTCGTCTGCCCACTGACCGCAGCGACCAGGCATGTGTAGGCTGAGGAGTGGAGAGAGCCTCTGCAAAGCAGCGGCTGCCTGCCAAGACTGTCACCTCAATCCCTGCCGTTGCCAGTGCAAAAAATATCCCGGGCACGAAGTTCAAAACCAAAGCGAATGGGCCATTGCAGGCACTTGAATGTGACTGCCCACTCATTTGAGAGAGTGGCACATTGTTAAGAGAATGAATTTTATCCTCGTGCCAACGGAGAAGGTGATTTAAGCGCAATCAACTCAGCCACTTGCTTGCGCTTTACCTATTTCCCTGAGATTGCAATAATTCCATGCATATCTTATCCTTCTCTGATATCCCATCCGACCATGGCGGTCAGCTCTGAAATCACTAGAGTCAAAATTTTACCCTAACAATCACAGTTGGAGCCTCGCCTCAACTGAATATTTCTCAGGAAGTGAAAAGATGCTATATAGGTAAGAGCTCGTCAGGTTCTTAAAAAAGGTCAAACGGCAGAGACCCTTGAGCATTCTTATCCTCTCCTTTTAAATACTTTGAAACTTGAACTCTAACGCTTTGTTTGAATCCATTCGTCTATGCTCTTTACTATTATTTTACTATTATTGGTCACATATTCTCCTGTATGGTTCTTAATAATTAATTATTTTATTATATTTTTTAAAAAAGATTAATCCATGGGTTTTGGAACCTGTGACTGTTGAGGCTTTGAAATTTATAATGGATATGTACACGAAATTAGTCAGGCTGTTTGGTATGCTGCTATTTGTTACATATGATATACTGCAGAGTTTCTGTTCTTTCAATCCAAGAGCTGTTCGTACCAAAAAAATACATGGAGCTTGGGTTTATGGATTTTTGTTTGTAGTTCGTTACAGACTAGGCAACTTTACTGCAGGCATATTTATATTATTTTATTCTGTTTTAAATCACAGATTGTTTGACATTAATTTTAAAAGAATGTAGATTTAAACTTTTTAATTTTATATCTCAGCACAAGCTAGACTCTGGTTTCGCATGACACCCGTCTTATGGCAAGTCTAAATGAAGCTTTATTTTCAATTGTCTTATATATTGTTCATATTTGACCCTCATTTGGGTGTTCATCCTTTTACCAAGCTTGTAATAAAATCTCTTACCAATCTATACAGGTACAGTTATTTGAGATCGAACAGTTCAGAAAAATTACTCACTTCAATCAAAACATTTCAATTTGTATATATTTCTTAATAAATAAATTATTTTAAGGTTGAACAGTTCACAAGAATTATTCATTTCAATCAAAATATTTCAATTTGTTATTGCAATATGTTCATATAAAAAATCTACAAATTAAAAATACAGCCCGCAAATATCTAATTTATTTAATTTTACAAAATAGGTGTCACCAAATTTGCATATCATAGATTTATTAGATAGATAAATTGACTACATAATTGCACAATAAAAACAAAACTAGTGGAACTTATTTGCATTGCCTATTCCTCCTGTTATTTAATTGTTGTTTTCTTCCATTTCTATACCATCTTCTATGACACTCACATCAGGTTTTCAAAGAGAGAATTTCTATTTTCCTTCATAGCTCGATAAGATTCATGTTGACACTGCATTCATAATAAAAAAAATTAGAACCGGGTTAAGGGCAAGTTATAGATGAATGTGATGACGATATTTTTCAAATACTCTTGAAGATCTCTCCACAGAAAATTCATCATTAAACAATATAATAAAATAAGTTAAGAGCTTACTAAGTATAAAATAAGAAGGGTTTAGAAAACTGTATTTCAAAATATATTTTATTGGAGAAATCTAAAAATGGAATAGTTAAAGTAAATTTTAAAGAAAATAATAATGATAATTGAGGATATTAGTTAATTATATAATAGGAGATGTATTTTTAGAAACTACATTTTAGCCAAGGCTTTAAGGACATTCCTTGAAGACTATGTGGTGCTTAGAACCTAATGTAAGCCAAAGAAGCTAATGTGGTAGAGGGCAGTTCTCTCTAGACCAACTTGTAGTCATAAAATTTGCACAGCAAAGAAACCTCAAGAGAATTAGAGAAAAATGGTTGGAAATCAAATTAAATTAATTTATAAAAAAAATCATAGTTTAGAACTGGTATATGCTTTTACATTTTCCACGTGGTAAAAAATTATGTGGGATTAATGATGATTAATCAAGTTGATAAAGTAAAAGGTGTAGGACTTATATTTAATTTATAATTATTTTTGATAAAGTAAAGGGCACAAGACTTATATTTAGTTTATAATTATTTTATTATTTTATTAATTATAAAATGATATAAAAGGAGTTTTCACGCAATAATGAGAATTTTTAATTAATTTATTGATAATGTGATTATATAGTTTTACTTATTATTTAAGTCTAAGTAAAATAATTTTATATTATTGATATACATTTTAAAATAATAAAGAATAATAATAAATACAATATTCAATAGTTTTCCAGTAAGTTTATTTGTTTCTGTTTTAATAAATGTGCATACAAAATATGATTACAACAATTATCAAAAATATATAATAAATAATTTTATTTTTAATATATAATGTTATATTATATAACAATATAATAATTAATACAATAGTTAAAACATAAGTAATAAATATAATATAATACTAACATAAATATAATAATATAATAATATAAAAATAAATATATAATAATATAATAGTTAATACATAAAATTTATTATTCTACACGAATGTGGAAAAAATGGCTTCAAAATACTCAGTGTAACGCATTTTCCCACCGTTTTTCTACTTTTTACGCTCACCGCATTCACGTGGTTCTATGCATTCTGGTGTACGTAGTTAAAAAAGACTGCAAAATGAGTAAATAGCTTGATAGTTCATTGGTACGGCAATCCATTTACGAGACGCTGTAAACAAAGTAAATAATCGTCACCTCTGTTCACTTTTTCTTCGCTGTTTTTCACTTCCGCCTTTTTCCGTCTTTTTTACGCCATTCTTATTTTCAGCCCGGGTTTTATTATCATTTTACCGAGGCCTTCTTTACTTGTAAATTACTTCCCATTGGGAATCAATTTTTTTAATATATATTTTCAATTTGATTTTGTTTTTTTTTTAATAATATGAATATATATTATATTAAAAATATTAGAAATTGATTATATTTTATGATTACATTTAATAATATATATTATATAATATACATAATAAATACAAATATCTTTTAAATTTTATATATAATTAAATAATAAACATGAAATCAGTATTTAACATATTTAATTTAAATATATATTTTTAATATATAATAATATTTATAAAATATATTATATAATTTAGATTATATACAATTCAAATATAATATATAATAATAAATAAATATATTTTATTTAAATATACAATTTATATTTTAATATTATATTTAAAATATACACATATAATTAAAATTTTAGTTTAAGTTTTTTTTCAATTGATAACAATGTCAAAACAAGAGAGGATATGATTGTAGATTAAGTTAATAGTAATTATTTTTACCTACTTTTAAGAATGAAATCATAATAAGTTATGCAAATTACTTAGGAATTGATTTTTTAATTTTACAAATTTTAAAATAAAAGAAAAAATTTTAGCTTTAACAATTTTAATTTACTTTAATAAAATTTTATTTTTAAAAATTAAATTTATTTAAGAATTTAACTATCCACTTTATAATATTTTTATATTTATTAATATTGAACTTATCTTTCAATTAATGTTTATATTGTTTGTAATATATTAATTATATTTCTTTTGTACATATTTTTTTTAATATTTCAACTCTACAAAATTTAAAAATGGTTATACTTTTCTATTTTAATATAAATTTTGACTTTGTATTTAATTTATTCTATTTTAATTTTTTATTTAGATTTAAATTAGAAATTTATTTTAATTATTTGTTTTTTCCTAAAATTACAAATAATAATTAAAAGATTTAAAATAATTTCCTTATTAAATTTTAAATAATTGTACAATATCATATTTTGAATTTAATTTTAATTTATATAATAAATAATATTTTGATTTAAAGCTACAAATTCCATATTTGACCTTCCAACCTCTTCAGCATATTTTTCGCCATTTTTTGCCGCTCTTGCTTTCCGCTCCTCCAAACTCTTCCTCTTCAGAAGTTCGGATAGGGTTTCAATGCGGTTGGAGAAGCAAATTCTGAAATGGGCCAAAGCAATATAGTCGAATCGACGGTTCAGACTTGTCCCCCGAGCAACCCATATTAACCGTGGATGAGAAGCAGAGGTTAGGTCTCTTCATCTACATTAGTCAGGGTTGCTATTTTACATCGGGGGGCAGGCGTTTGCAGATTTCGTGAAGTAGAAATGAATTCCTATTAGCGCAAGCTCTTCATTGGAGGGATATCATGGGAGACGAGCGAAGAGAGGCTGGCAGAGTATTTTCCAACTATGGCGAGGTTATGCAGACTATGATAATGAAGGATCGCATGAGGGGCCGCGCCAGATAGTTCAGATTTGTCATTTTTTCCGACCCCTCTATTCTTGACAGGGTTCTCCAAGGCAAGCACACCATCGATGGCAGAACTGTATGTTTTCTTGTCTTCCCACTGCTTTTTCTTCGGCGTACCTATTGCACCCCAAGGTGCGATTACTAGTTAAAATAATACTCATAGATTATCATGTGTTCAAGCATAGGTCCAACTTGACCAACATTTGATTATTTATTTTATTTACTTATGAATTAATTATTGACAATATATGATATAAATATATTACAAAACTAAATCTTCTATTCACAAATATTATATCAACAATTGAACCCGACCAACTATTGATCCCTCTTCCCTAAGAACCTTCCAAGACACAGCCACAGAGATCCCAAAGAGGGCTGCACTACACGGGCTGGGATTCTTGTGTAAAACGACCAAAAAAACAACGAAGTGGAATAGATTAGAGGGGCGTATGCGGGCTGGGATTCTTGTGTAGAAAACCAAAAAAAGCGATGAAGTGGCATAGATTAGAGGGGGATATGCGGAAGAGGAACAGAAGTCGGAGTTGTAGGAGAGTACACCAACACGCCATCTATGCGTTTCACCACTTCTTTATTTCTCCTTTTCCACCAGTTGGAAGGGATTTGAAGCCTTTTAATCAGTAAGTCAGAGTATTTGTTAACTAGAGCTGGATCTCTTCCCGAGGGTTTAAAGGGCAGCTTCTTATGGCCTTGAAAGCCATCAAGTGCGTGCAAATAAACCTCCAAGTTGTGGAAGTTTGCAGGATTATGCGTTTGCTTTAGGAAAGGCGAGCTGCTGCTGTCTAAAACAACCTCTACTCCCACATGAACATATGCCCAGGGAAGCCAGTGCAGAAGCCTTGTCAGCCATCCCAGGTTTTCGTTGAAAAAAATCCCAGGAATTTTTGGAACCAAGTCCTTGTTGTTTACCACACGCAACACTTTGACGCCAATCTCTTCCATATGTTGGGCAAATGACAGGTTCCCTACGCGAGGAGACGCGAAGGAAAACACTGACGGGAATTGAGTTAATACCATATTCATTCACCATGATTTGTTTGATATCGTATGCGCTCAGGGTTGCCAGTGCAGCTCCCAAGCTATGTCCAGTACACGTTATGCTCAAATCTTCTTCTTGGTGTTTGTATTTCCTTACTAATCTGGTTATCTCACCCACTACAGAGTCCCTTGCACTAAGCCTGCATCTAACAGAGTCCTCATCGGTGGACGTATAACAACTGAGAAAACCCTTCTCTATCCTGGCATCTGGATTTGAAATGGTTTGGATGTTGGAGCATGTTGTAGCCTTTGATGTGATAACAGGAACCAATACGTCTCTGAGATTTTGCACCCATTCATACGGAGTTTGCGTGCCTCTCCATGCAACAACTATGTCACGTCTTCCCAATCTCTTTATCTCATATGGGTCAGTACAGACCGCAATAAAACCAATCCAGGCAACACCTTCACTTGATTCCTGGCCAAAAATGGACTCCAAAAGACTGGTATTGGCGTATATATATTTGGTAACTTGATAGCCACGACCACAATTTACCAACTCCAATCTCTTTGCGAGCGAGCTTCTGCTTCGCTTACAATTCCCATAGTACATGGAAAAGCGCATATTGTCAAATGAATCGTAGCATTGCTGTGCAAAATCACCATATCTGAGTATCTCTGCTTTGAGAAGGGGATTAATGGGATTGAGCATGCCTTTCCAGTTGTTGGCACCCTGGATATTTCGCCATATATCTCCAAGCTGCAATTTGCTTGTGTCTTCTCCATCCCTATTAGTTTCTTCGTTTGGAGATATGGTATTACATGCCGATAAATAATGTTCAACCTCCTTCCAATGGTCAAAAGCTAATCGAGATATTGCCATTCTCTCAATGTTTACACTTGTTAGAAACACTCGCAGCTCTGGAAAACAATCTTTTACTCTGTTTAATACTGAATTCTTTGTTTGATGGTCTGTTTCGGCAAATTTTCTGTGTTTTAAAAGTTTGAGCGCAGTGGGTATAAATAGACAAATGGATCACGGAAGAATCTGATTGCATTCCTGACATGACTGTGTAAATCGGGAGGCGTTCCCTCCGCATCTTGGCAAGTCAAACCATTTTAACTGACTTGGCCTCGTATTGAAACATTCAACTAAAATATCTTATATCCCATTATCTGATCAACTGATCAGAGACAGTCAATGAATATCTTAAATTAATTATATTTTTATTTTCATGCAAGACAGTCTACGATTCTAACCTAACTTTCTCCTCGTAGAAATTAAGGAGAAGGTACGCGTTCCCTACGGAACTTTCTCTTATATTTGTCAAACCAATTACTTGTCGTACGCGTCATTTCTTTGTGCAGCACAATATTTGGAAAAGGTATAACCAAAAAATTATTGGCTCTTAATTCATTGTTGTCACTGTAATACTAGGGGAGAGGGGTCACTAGTCGTGCGGGTTAACTTTGTCAGTATGTGGTGATTGACTGGAATATTGTAGAACCTTCATTTTTTTTTTTTGAAATGTAGACTGACCTCTTATTTATCTATAACTAAGGTTTGGAGGTGTGACTCATCATGCAACTCGCCACATCAGCACATCTATTAAGAAGTGTTTAAAATTTGACTTTTTAAAGGTTCGACCAAAACTTAATCATGGAACCCCCAATAGTTGAACAAAAAAATATCATTTGTTGTTTGTAGAATATCATATTTTTATTTTAAATAAAATTAATATACAACCTAAATGAACCAAATACCTATTGATAATCATAGATCTTTGATATCTCTAGCTTTTATATTCAATATATATGGATCAATAATTGAACACAAAAAAATAATTGTTGTTATAAAAAATAATACATAATTATTTAAAATACAACTTATATCAAACAAAAATGGGCCAATAGTTGAACACTAAAACTTTTTGAAAATTCTTCACATTTAATTGGAAAATACATGTTATTTATTGTGCTCACCTTTTATATATGTGATAGGACAAACTATTAATATAAAATACTCCAATGCTTGTACATTGCTACCCCAATAGTTGTACACATAAGAACAATATTTTTTCACTATGATATTTTATTTGAAACAAAAAAATACTGATAGCAATATCATAGTTTTATTATTATTAAATTTTACAAAAGTTAAATTTACATATTTTGAAAACTTTTACATTATAGAAATTTCATCTTTATTATTGAATTTTCAATGTGACTTTGATTTATGATTGTTGGTGATAAAAACTTCTAGTGTCCTTATATTTTTCTTTGAACATGAATGTTCTATTGTCGTTTGAGTGTGCATGGTTGATTTAAATAATTAGTGTACGAACAAATTCTTACTTATAAATTTAATTTTTCTAAAATTTTAACTATATTAATTATCAGTGTCTCATAAAAATGACAATAGTGTAGTGAGGAGAGGGTATTCACCAAACATGGAAGGTGCAGATTCATTAGAAGGTGACTTTGTTGTTTTCAAAAAGTAAATATTTGAATTCAATCTTTTCTAATTCAAAAAATTATTCTCGCTAAATATAATACCAAAGTCTAAAGTTAAAATTACACATTTGAGAAACTTCCATATTCTAGAAACTTCATTTCTATTACTAGATTCTCAATGTGATTTTGGCTTGTGGATGTTTGTGATTGGACCCCTCTATTGTAATTGGTGATTGCCTTGAACCTTTCATTGAACATGAATTATTTACTATGTATTGAGTGATTTGCATGGTTTTTTTTTGGGTTCACTTGGACATGGTTGTTCACATGATTGTTTTAAGGTTCTTTGCGTAATTTCCATATTTTATTGCTTTGTGAATTTAATTGAACAATATTGTTAGGTGGTGTTTTAAGTGATTTCCTTAGTGGTTTTTTAATTTTCCATGGATATGAAAGTTTACATGGATATAAAGTTAATCACCCATGATATTTTTCAAGGATAATTTTTTTTGTGTGTCATAAGATCGCTTGATGTAGAGATCCTTTTGCTTATTTCTATTTACAAAATATAGTGTATATTTTTAGAGCAATAGATGATCTGCATTTATCCCCCATTGTTATGTGTTGTAATAGTATATCAATGGTGTTGACCAATAATAGAAATAGTTTAGCACACTTGCTTAGTAGTGGCCTCTACATTTGAGGGTTGCTTAAGTAATACAAGGACATGCAATTGATGATGAGATCCATGGCATTACCTTACATAAGAGGACACATCAAGAAACTTTTCAAACTAGGGAAATGTTTGAATTCATAACGGAAAATGCTAACAAGATGAACAAATTAAATTCACTACAAGAGATATTCAAATAATCTCACTTAAGGCCTCTTACATCCACTAGAGCTCTAAGAGTTTCAAGGCCCATCCATATAATAAAATTTTATGGTTGGTGAAAAATGCTAATAATTACTCATAATATAGCCCTCAATCCACTAATCTTAGCTATTAGTTGAATCAATCTAGGTTGTGATTTGGTGGCATGGTAGTCAAACCAAACCTTAAATAAATAATAATTGTTACCTTTATTATGGATATTGTGAGTTCTCCTAATTTTACTATTATAGCATGTAACTAGATACAATATACATCTCTAGAGGGTTAAAAGTATTATTACAATGGTCTCAATGGAGACAACAAGAAAAGAAATGTTACTTATTTTAAAATATTTTATTTTCTTTCATTATTTTTATAATTTTTTTTTTTATATTTTGACTACACTATGGATGTTAGTCCAGGAGAAACATAATTGATTCCATAATTATTTTAGGTAACCCATTCTCTCAACATGATTTTAGTAAATTTATAGCATAACATAATCACTTGTGTGCCTTGTTACTTAAGGATATATTTTACACAATGGATACACACATAATATAATTTGATGTTTAATTGATGTAATGTAATAATCTCTTTCCTTGTGTTGGTTCTTGATTTCTAATTCCCACATGTTATAATTATATATTCAATGCCCAATATCATAACATTACTAGGTTATGAATGAATTGTTTTCCATGCATCTTTGTTTTGTTGAATAGTACATAATTTCTCTTTATTTGTTGAAATTTGCATAATTTTAGTGTATGAATTGTCTATTTCCATGATTTACATTAAAATTATTGTTTAATTTATTTCTCTCATGAAACTTATTTGAATTCTCGTCGTTAAGGAATGTTGAAGGTAGTAATAACAACAATGTATATTGTTGCTTATGTTTATGCCCTTCAAAGTTCTATCTAGTGTTCTTGAGCTTCTCATCTTCAATGTTGGATGTGTTTATTTTTTGCTAATAACATTTATATTATAATTTAGGAGATCTAGGAGATAAAGAGACAAGCACAAATGAACAATATGCAATATTATATTTAGTTGACCCAAATGATAATAAGTACATAGCCTTGCATCTATAGGAAAAGATGATGCAATCCACCTATGAGGTGGATTGACAAGTGCCCCATGAAGTGGCAAAAAAGAGTAGACAAGTGTCTTATAAGTGTAAACCTTAGGAACACTTGGAGTGTACAAACCAACCTCTATGACCAAGTCATCAACCTCTATGATCATCACGGTTGCTCCCATCTAAATCCATATATTTTGAGAAGAACAAAGATAGTTCATTATGCTCCTACTCATCAATCTTAGCATCTTCATCTTTATGATCCAAATTTATCATAATGAGTGTTTTAATGGCAATTTCAATCATGTGTTCTTGTTTCATTCTTTGTTTTGGTTGAGACATGTAAGGTTCATTTGCAAGGTTTGGTGAAGATGGTAATTTATCATGGTTTGTTTGAATAGGTTTTTGGTCATCAGGTAATGTCTTATTCCTTTTAGCTAGCTAGCAAGCAATGGCACAACATTTATGCTTACACTCTTTAGCACTTTTATTTCTTCTTGCATGATTTTCAATTTGTGACAAGGTAAGAGAGGGTTTCTCTACCATTGGTCTCTTTTCTTCCTTTTCATGAGGAACTAAAGGGACCATCGAGGGTTGGGAAACCATTGTATCCTTATGTTTATAAATTTATTTCTCTTTCGGAGGCACAAATGTAATTACATGATTGTCTCTTGGTATTTTAAATAATATTGGTGGAGGGACTGCAACATAAATTCCTTGTGTACTTGGGAGGATATCCTACTTAGACATGGATTCATCCATGACCTATGGGGTGGGAGGAACAACCATAGAAGTCACTATAGACTGTTCATCCTCAAGTGGGATATTGCTAAGGGATAATTTTTCTATTTTTTTCTTTAAAATTTTGATACAACCTAAAAAATAAATATTCACGAAGCTTAACAGGTTCCATATGTTGAGGCCAAAAATAATCTAGTGAAAAATTCCCACGAGAAACCAAAGCTTTAAACCCACTATGATGAATGGTACATATTTGATTCACAAATAGGAGATTTTTGCACTTGTGGGTTACCCACAGGATGGCATTCATGGAGCATAGTTGTAACAAAGGATTTTGGCACCCTAATCCTTTCTAGCACTTCTAGGGCTTTTCACCTAAAAGGAGAAAGAAGGGCCAAAATGGGCAATTGTCGCACTCAAAGCTAACACAAGAGTAGGTGAAATATGAATGAAGTATGCCAATGTAATTATCTAAATGTAATACACAAAAAAATTAAATGAGTTACGAATGTAAAACCTAAGAAATGTAACTTTTTTGAAAACACATTGTGTAATGCAAAAACACTTAGAAATGAATAGTAAATTGTAACAGAAATGGATGAAACTGAAAGTGTGCACTTGAGATCTTGATGGAGACTGGAAATGATATCTGGAATGCTATTGAGCCTAATTTTTAGACCTGGTGGGACTCATTCTCCATTCTGGACAAATTAGTCCCAGCTTTGGGAAACTATTCTAGAGCCCGTTTCAAACAAAAGGGTATCCAAAACTATAGAAAACCCAGTTCAGGCCTAGCAGTGAGACTCAATCACCATCCATGGTGAATCAGTCCACTTTTGAATTTTTGAAAAATCCAAAGGTGGAAACTGAAGTCTCTAATCTGCACTTCAGCTCCTGATAGGTGTCTACCTCTAAAAGTCTAATTTTCAGGCCTGAAAGTGAATTTTTGTTGATATTTTGGCTTGGTCAACAAGGATATGTCCTTAAAAATTCTTCAACCTAATCTTAAATGATCTTCAAACCCTCAAAGTGTCTAAATCTGCAAACATGCAATGAAAGAGAAAGAAATGGTGAATGTTAGGGCATGGGGGTTTGTCTTGGTCAAACCCCTTTTTAGGTAACTAAACCAAATGAAGAAAGAATGTAATGAAGCATGCAATAATGGATTCAATACCTTTCCATGATTTTTTATCTTGAATTTCTATAGAAAAACATGATGAATCTTCCCTTGAATGTCTTATGAAGCTATCTTAATGATTTGCAATGATAAAACCCTAGCTTGCTTGACTTGAGAACATGATGAGTGATGAATGAATGATGATGAGTTATGAATTAGGTCAAATGAGAGGGAAAACCCTATATTTATACACAATTATGCCTTAATTCCCAAAAATACCTCATCACATGCCGACCTTAGGTCTTAAGGAATAAAAACCTGAAAGAAATTTAAATTTATTTTGACTTTTTGGCCAAATGGGACTAGGTCACCACCAATGGAGACTTAGTCCACTTGGGTATTTTTAAGTGGATTTCGGGAATTATGATAATTTAAATAAATTTTATCAGGTTCTTCTTCAACAAGACACTTAAGTGAGGCCTATAAGTGTATAAAGGGGTCATTTAATGCATAAGAAAGGTGTAAATATTGATGACAAGCCTAGGAAAGTGTGAAATTTTGTTACAAGACTTTACAAAACTTTGAAATAGGTCTTGGTAAGGTTATTTAGGTGAATTATGCTAGTATGGTCTTAGAAAAGTGTGAAGATGTGTTACAAGACATCAATAAATGCATTTTATTCAATTTGAAAGGGCCCAAGACCTAATGTGGATGTGTAAAACACCTCACAACACTAAATCAAGGCCTTATTAAGTCCAATTCATAATCAATTAATCCCAAATCAAGCAAGCAAAAAGAGGTACTTTTTCCATGTCCACAATAGCCATGGATATCCTAGCTTCACATGGAATTGGTCTGACATCAATATGATGATGAATGATACATCTACTTGTTTTGGTCCAACTTTGAGTGGAAGAGTTATCAAACCTATCATAGGGCAAGCAAAACCATCATGATTTTTTAACCATGCATTTGATTGTTCATAAGAGTCTCTATAGAATTCATGCACAAATAAGAATTTTGAACAATGGTCGCATTCTCTAGATACACAGAATCAATGAGTATCCCTAGTGTAGGTTTTTCATTAATACGATTAGTGATGTAGAGAGGACCATCTCATGCATGTAGATGCATCAATATGTGTGAAATCAATGTTAGGTAACAAAGTGGTTCAATAGTTGTGAGGTTGGACATCTAATGCATTAACGACATTAGCTAGATCACCATCATCATCATAATGTTTATCATCAGAAGCTTGCACAAAGTTAGATGTATGATTTGGCATTAGATTTGTGAAAATTTGTAAATTTTGATTTGGTGGAGCTATGGACTTGTTTCCTTTATCATTAACATTAGCTAACTAGATGTGATTAGAGTCGATGAGGTCTTGCACTTAATTTTCAAGATGCATACATCAATCTGTATTATGTCTAGGTGTACGATGATATTGATAAAATGCTTTTGGGTTAAAGCTTGAAGGTAAAGGTTTAATTAAATCCACATGTCTAATGGGAGGTAAGTATATTACATTCTTACTTAGCAATTGTAACATGACTGGATGAAGAGAGTAAGGAAATTGGGTAAATTATCTATATCTCTTGGCCTAAATTGATAAGGGTCTGTACTTACAACAGCCACTTGTGTTTCAATGTTGTTAGTAGATTGAGGAGTGTTAATCTTAGTAAAATTCTTGTTTTGCTTCTTAAATGGTTGATAATTTTTTTGAGGCATGGGTTTCGATTGATTGGCATGAGTCAATGAAGGTGTACCTTTATATTGACTAATTGATATCTGACAATCCTAAAGAGTCATACACAAGTGTGTAAAGGATGGTCACTTCAACAACAATATCTTGTCTTGAATTTTAAGTTACAAGTTTCCTATAAACACCCTTTGGACATTGACATCATGAAGACTATAGGAGATTTGTGAATAAAGTAATTTATATTGTCCTATAAAGTTTATTATCTTTTATTTAGGTCCTTGTTTTTAATGTACTAAATCAATTAATGTTACTTGAGGACTAATGTTTGCTTGAAAATGTTAGAGAAATGCACTAACAAGTTCAGTGAATGTATTTATGGAGTTATTCGATAATAAGAAAAAAATTCCAAGGTCATGTCTTTCAATGATATAGGAAAGAGCTTATCTAGGAGCTTATCTTCAAAAATAAAGTCGCTACATAGTTTAGTAAAATCCCATACATGGTTGTTAGGATCTCCCTTGCCATTGTACTTCTCAAATCAGGGTATTTCCATATTTTGAGGTATAGATGCTTTTAGGATAGAAATTGACAATGGGTTTTTTGTAAGATATTTTAGTGGTTTACCATTTTGACTTTGGTTCAGTGTGGAGATTTGTTGTTGAAGTGAAATCACATTTTGCAAAATTTGGTTTATGACAAGATCATTGTTTGACATGTTTTGAGAGTCTGGTAAAATGGTGGGATTATGTAAGTGCTTAGTGGACTACTATGTTGCATGTTTATAAGGGGTGATGAATATGGAGGTGTCATAGATGAGGTTACAAAACTATAAGTATTCCCACTAGGAAGCCCTAAGCTTGGAGTTATACCATTGGTACATTGTGTGGTTGAAGCTACAATTGGTAGTGTGAATGTAGGAATCAAAGGTATGTTTGTGGGAAGGGAAACTTATTTCCTTCCTTGGTTTTGATTATTTATGAATGCTTGTGCACAACTAATTATCATAGGTATATTAGCATCTACTATATGAGCTAGACTATGCAACACCTCTATTCCTTGAGCATCACTGATCAACTTCCTAAGGTTATCCATGATAGGCACTATTTTTCCTACTAAAGACTCAATGCCTAAGTACTCTTGAAGGACCTCTAAATATTTTTATAATTGTTTCAATTTCTCATTGAGAACATGAGAAATAGTAGTCTCTAAGTCGACAAAGATATTTGATTGTGAGGTTGTCATGGGTGTTGTAGGATTAGGAATGGATTCCAAAATGGGTTGGGTATTGATAATAAGTTGTGTGAAATATTTGTAAGACTTGGGCTCCACAACGGATGCAGTTACATGTTGGGATGTCATAAGTCTATAACTTGATCTCATAGGGGTCTTGGCAATAGAACAATAGCTCATGAAGCTCATATGAGTTTCAAAGCACTTGGTTATACCCACTATGAACACTAAGGTACAAAAAAGTCACATCAAAACACACAAGATCCAAAATAAAAGATAAAAACCACACAAAAAGCATAGAGACAGATGTCTAATAAAAATTTGAGCCAAAACTAACTAGACTAAGGCACAAGGGTACCCTCATTTGGAAACTTATTTTTCTTTTAAATTCAAAGTTTCATATCTGTGTAGACATGCAAAATTAACATTCTGCATTTGATTAGGTTCATTCATTAACTAAACTAGATTTTGCATTAGTTCCATTCATCGATTGATCAGATTCACCTTCATTCATTTATCAGGTAATTTCATTAATTCCCATCTCCTAAGGTCATTCATTCAAAATCAAATAAATCAAACATTATCATCAACCTTTTAATCAAATAAATCAAACATCATCCCTTTAATTAAATAAATCAAACATTTATTTAATTAAATCCAATCTATATTTCATCCTTTTCTGATTTAAATAAATCAAATATCAAATTCCTAAAAGTCAAACTCACCTAATCATCATTAAACTAACATAATCATCATTTATTTAATCTAACCATGATTAAATACTAATCTCACCCACTTGCATTATCTAGATTTAGCCACTTGCACAAATAAATCATTTTATTGATTTATTAAAACCCTCATTTTCACTCAACATGACAAGTTGATTTGTCCCTCCAACATAGCATTTATTGCTCTTTTTCTTGTCCCCCTCTCAAAATTTATTGCAAAATTTGAATTCAAATTCTCCCTCTCATGGGCACTCTTCCCAAATTTTGCACATCCATTGGCCTATCATCACTTGAAAAGTGGCCTATTCTCATTGGTGGATCTTTAATCCCACATTCACCCTCTTGGCCAATCTCTCCTCAAGAAAATCTATAAAAGAAGGCCTTAATCCTCATTCATCCATCCACAACTTTTATGCAAGGTTACTCTCTTGATTTGAGAACTCATCTTGCTCATCATCTCCATTAATATTTTCATTTCATCATTTTGGCTTCTTAGCAAGGGTTGGGAAAGGGTCACTAGCACATGTGACACCAATCCACTATGGAATAGGTAACTTGTTGTTGCTTTCATGATGCTTTTAGTTTTCTTTCATCCTTTGTTGCATTTTGAAGAATTTGCAAGGTATTCCATAGGAGTGTTCTTGAGAGATTTGTAGGTGCTAACCCTTGTTTGAAGTTAGTGTTGCAGATTTTGAAAGCATGCTCACAATCTGTAATACTATCTAAATATTTTTTCATGTGATAGTATAGTTCTAAAAGTGAATAATTTTCTAGAATTTGACTAATTTATGATTATGCAATCTAAATGCAAGTATGCAAGAAATTTTCAAAATGTTCAAGCAGAAAGTTAAGATTCCAAATGCAATTTTAAGATCTAAAGTGCAACAATTTACTGGTCCTAATTTGTGAAATCTGAAAATGAAGATCTTAATGTATGTTTGCACTTTTTCACTTTTTTGAATTTATGTAAAATGCCTAAATGAATGCAATGAACACTTTTAGATTTTATTTTAGACGTAATATGATGTAATGTAGATTTATAAATGTAGTTAAGATGTAGATCTGACCTAAGGATGATTGAAATTAATCCTATTTTATTTTGAATGCAATATGATATACATTTTTTGATTTTTCAATACTTTTTTACATAATAATGGATGCCTAAGTGATGAATGCAAAAAAATGAAATATTAATCTTAGATCTAAGATGATGTGCTTCAAATTTCAGAAGGTATGTAATGTAAAATTAGCTAGATTCACCAAAATGATATGGTGGGAAAAGTGATTCCTCTAGGGTTTAACTAGGATTAATCACCTTTCACCTACATAACATTGAGGAATTGAAGATGGACAAGGACATGAAATTAACTTGCAACCTAAAAGTTGAGTCAACCAATCCCTGATTTGTAGTTCCATTTTTATTTGTTTGTGTGTGTGGATTTGGAAATGGATTTTTGATGAAATGTAATGATGCAACTAGCTAATTATGAAAATACATTGTTGTGATATAAATATAGACAATCTAGAAATTGATAACCAAATTTAATGACCAGAAATGGAGAGAGAAAACACTTTTGCACCTGTGATCTATTTTTGAGCTTGATCTAGGTGGATAGGGGTGCCAAGGGAACCTTAGACTAGGGATCTGAAACCAAAATTTAACTTCACAAGCCTTAGGTCACTGGTATGTGGCTTCTTCCTTTTGGGTCTTGTTGTCGGATCTTCATCAGTTATTGAGATAATTGAGAACTTTCATATCTTGTCAAGTTGTAGGGCTTAAATGCATTTAAGCAAGAAAATTGGCTTCAATCTTCTTCCAATGTACCTACACATTCAAAAGGAGAGGAATGGTTGTGTCATATAGGGGCTTGCCTCAGTCAAACCCCATGTTGGTGATTCTACCTCCACAATAGCAAAATTGATGATAAAGAGATCTTATCCTTTTGAGGGATAGAGGCTAAATGATAATTGAATGATGAATTAACAACTCATCGCAAGTCACCACTTAGATTTTATCTCTTTGAGGGACTAAAGTCATGCACATCAGGGTATGTGCAGGATCATGGTGGGCCAAAAAGTGGCAATGAGGAAAAAAACACGTCTTTCATCAACCCAAAAATGCGAAAATACCGTGTTGAGTTTTATTAGGCTTGGGTGTCAGTACACACCACCAAAGAAAACACCAATCCTAGTTTTCCAAATCAGATATCCGATTTGTAAAAAGTATATATATAAAAAATTTGTGGTTGATTTAAAATCATTTGACAGTCAACAACCCGTAGGCGCATAGTGAGGAGGTTCTTTGCGTAACGGATATCTGATTTCACCAATATCCGATTTGAAAAGGTAAGATTTTAGATTTTTATTTGCTTTGATTCAATTTTGAATTAGATTTGGATAATTTCAATTAGTTTTTTGTGGATTTTTTTTTAAAATAGGGTTTTTGATTAATTTTTATGAAAAAATTGAGTTTAGAATGGATTTTGATAAAAAAAAAAAAATGAATGTTTTTGTGGATTTTTTCAAAATAGGTTTTGGATTTAATTTTATGAAAAATTTGAGTTTAGAATGGATTTTGATTTTTAAATGAATGTTTTTTGTGGATTTTTTTCAAAATAGGGTTTTTGATTGAATTTTTATGAAACAATTGAGTTTAGAATGGATTTTGATTAAAAAATGAATGTTTTTTATGGATTTTGATTTAAAAATAGTGTTTTTATGTATTTGTATTAAAAATTAGAGAATTTTATAGATTTTTGTTAAAAAGTAGGGTTTTTTTTGGATTTTTTTTTAAAACTAGGGTATTTTTATAATATTTTCATTTATATTGTCTAATTTTAATTAGATTAATTATTTTTTAACTTTAATCAGGCATTATGGTTGCTGAGAATGAGAATGCACAAATTCCACCAGTTGAGAATGAAAATCCACCAGTTGAGAATCAAAATGCAGAAATGCCAAATGCTCCACCACCTCCGCAGCCATCAATTGAAGACTTAATTCATGAAAAATTGGAGCAATTGAGGGGCATTTGTGATGTTTATAAGAAAATCCCTCAATTATCCTGTATGTCAACCACATTGACAAGAATAATTACAAATGTAGAAACCCTCTCCACCCAACATAATGCCTTTCATTCGTGGCGAGAAACCATGAGGGAATATTATGCATGTGGATTGTCTTATGATGATGTGAAAAATCTCCAAATAACAAAATCCCAAATAGCCTCTTTATTTATTAGCCCCAACACTAGTTTGCCAGTTAATGTTAACAAACCAAAACTTTCTATAAAATGGTGCACGCATAGGGGCATAGTAGATAACTTTTGGGATCATTGGTGTATGGTTTTTGATAAACCACCCAACAATAATCTTGATGTACCTTTTTACTTTATTAAAAAATTATATGCTGAGTTTTTGTTAGGGCATCATTTCAATTACTTTGACATTAAACCCTTCCAGGGCGTTGGTGGAGGTATGCCCCAGGATAGGCCAGGGGCAGTTAGAGTAGTCAGGCACCCACCTGTTCCCCATCCTCCCCTTCCTCTGCCACCTCCAATACAACATCCAGATATTACAGAGGATGCAACCACACAAACTATCCAGGGCATTCACTCTTTGAGTGGTCTTTTGGTTTCCCATTCTTCTTCAGTAGCTCAGCCACATTCTAGTGATGTTGGCGATGGATCCAGTGTTGTTGCATCATCCTCCTCAGGTCCACATATTTGCAATATGTGCTAGTAGATATGCTTGGGTCCTATTGTACAACCCGCTGAGCATCCATTAGACACTTCTAATTATGACATCCAAGATGTGGAGATTATAGCAAATCACACACAGGGGAGTGGAGCACACCCTACATATTCCTCTCTTGCTAGAGAGGTGGACATTGGAATAGTTACATAGGTAACATTGAAGGTGTAAATTCATAACTTGCATTTTTTTTTAAATGAATATTAATAAGAGATAGTATCAAGTACTAATATTTATTTACATGGTCTATTTAACAGTTAATGTCTGAGGAGGAGCTCACATGGGTGACTAATAGCATCCTTAGGGCCATTTCATTTGGCCTCGACATGCACACAATATGTATTTTCGCACTCACTCATTTACATTTTTTTATTGTATACTTGCTTGTCATTTGAATTGCCATTAATGAAATTATATATTAACTTATATGTTTATCTTATTCTTTGCTTGTAGGAAACACCTAGTGCGAGTGAGGTGTGATGCTCTCCAGACTATGGAGGAACAATTTTAGATAAGGGAAAGGTAATTGAACTCAAATTTGATTGAATTAAGATTTATAAGATCTTTTATTGATTATGCATACATTGACATAGATTCGTAGTTTCATATGTAATTTTGTTATTTTATACAGTGGTTGTGAGCTATACATCATTGTTCATAAGTGCCCAACAATCTCCAAAAGGAGTAGGTATTGTGAACACTGGCGAGGAGGTGTGTTGGAAACACCTCAAGGAGGAGGTGCCTAAAACACCTAAAGCGGAGATACTTAAAAAGATCGGCCTCAAAAGAGGTATGTGTTTATTTTATTTCTTTGTGCTTGATAAATATGTTCTTATTAATCGACACCCTCTATGCTAACTTGATCAATTTTATGTTTTCGTCTACATATATATCGATGTTACAAAGCTAATGGTTAGTTCTTTGAGAGGTATATTCTAGACCTTCTAACCCTTTGAAGAGACGATTTCAGTAATCAAGATTTCAATTTTAGGAGTTCAATTATAATTCAATGTATTGATTTTATGTTAATTATCTCGGATTTTAAATTATATAGCATAACTTATCTCAATTGTGGTTTGACTTTTCTGTGCAGCTACCTCTCGAGCTAACGAAAGGCCTTCAAAGAGTATTCCATTCTTTGATGATCCACCAAGAGTTTAGAATGAGATAGACATTTTGGCATGTAAATATTGAATAGATACCGAGATGGCATATGCCACATATTGTAAAATTTTGTTTGAGTTGGCATTGATGCCATTTTTGTATATGGACATACACTTGATTATTGGATAATTTGATATATAGAAGCTGACAATCAAAATTTAATTGCCTCCTCATGTGCATAATTAAACTCTTTGAAATTTTAATCAAGTGAGCAATGGTTAAATATCTTGATGTACAATAGCATAAAAAGAATGGTTATATTATGTAGTTTATTCATATTGCTGATTACATTGCATTGCACATCTTTCAAACTCAAAGCATTACCTCACATTGCATAAGTAACAACTAGATGCCGATAGATGAAAAAATTTCAATTACAATATAGTTTTTACAAAGTC
>VDFB02370952.1:0-41930 GCA_007258455.2 Sequoia sempervirens
GCACATACCGTTGTTTGTCACTTTCCTAAAAGCTCTCCTACTAGGGTAGACATTATGGAACAAGAGAATGAGACCTTAGAGAAAAAGGATGAAATTATGGACAATAATCAAATTTCCCCCTCATAATATCTCTCCTATTGGTAATGAAGATATTATGGTGTTACAAGATCCAATCAATGTGAATCATGAGGAAAACATCATCGAACAAGAAAATACCATCATTGACACACAAATATATCTAACCATTGATAATGTCCTTAATTGTGGGGTATGTGCAGCATCATGATGGACCAAAAAGTTGCGATATGATGGGTATGTGTAGGGTATGTGGCTGACGACTTTTTTTTACCAAAAATTGATGAAATGAAAAGGGTTTTTAAAGAAGATTCTCAGCTTTCCACCAATATAAATTGTGATTTAATTTTAATTTAATAAATAGTTATTATTCATTTTCTATTTGAATTATGACTAAAGTCCTGATTTATAGGATTATTGAAAAACATTTATAGCTTTCAAACGGTATCACATTTTTTGAATTTAAAACATGTGTCACATTCTATACTCCGCATACTATAGGATTAAAAAAATTTCATGAAGGTTTGATAAGGATTCATGGTGGAACATATGAGTTTTTATATTTTAAAAGTTGTAATAAAGAAATTCATAATTAATTATTTACCGCTTGGGAAAAAATTACAAAATATGCATCACGTGAGACATGGGGTTATCTACTTATATCAAAAGATTATAAAAAATATTATCATTTTATTGTGGTTTTGGGTGGTCAAAAGCAGGGCCACCTACTTTTATTTTTCCCTAAGAATTTAAGTACTTCGGTGCGTTGAGATTTTCAAATTTTCAGCAAAATTGATTTTTTTTTAAATAAACCTAGTAGTTTAGAAACTACATTCAATTTGCTATAGATTCTATTCTTACATATTTTTGAAATAATATAGATAACTTATTCAAATTTTTACGTCAAGTTGCCTAATCTATTTTTTTTGAATTTCATCGCCACTTAAGGGCTTGTTTTTTCTATGATGATCCTGCACATACCCTGTGATGAAGTTATTTTATAAAACCAACCTTTTAATGTAATGAAAGTATAGTTTTTCACTCTCCTAAAAACTCTCAGGTACTAAGGAAGGTACCATGGTGCAAGCAAATGACAACATTGACAAACTTATATCAAAAAATAGTAATATGGCTTCCTTAGATTAAGATGATGAAGTGAAATTAGACTCCTCTTCACTAAGAGATCATGAAACAAAGGATAAGTCCTTTGACATTATGCACAATAAAAAACCCTTCACATCAACCATAGAAAAAGAAAAGCAAATTGAAGAAGCCACAAAGTTATTGGAAGATGCTTCAGAAAGGTTTGATTTCATACCTATATTCATCAGAGAATACAAGATCATAACAAAAGAGTCTAAAAAGGGAAAAGAGTAACTAGTAATGGCAACAAAAATTCAAAAACATTCACTTCAACCACTTTAGAAGAACCAACAACATACACGACAAAATTTTATGAGGTTGAACAACCACCGAATCCGAAAGAAGTGAAAAATATTTATGGAAGAATTTTTGAACATTTGAAGCAACTTGGGAAAGGATGTGATGGTTCAAAACAAGGTATCCATGTCCGTATAAATCCTAAAATACAAGAAATGACTAATTATCTTGATTATTGTCCCTCAAAACAAAAGCCTTCATTCAATGTTAACACTATCACATAAGATTCTTCCAAGATAACTTTAACTTTGATGCATCCAAAACTGATAGATATCTCATTAAATATGTATCAAGTTGACACTTTTTTTACTCATAACAATAAATAACATTAGTTGCTTCTTTCCATTTATTAGTTGTAGGATCATAGTATACTCACTATTGCATGCCATTCCCTTTTTGCAATGAGCAACATATCATCATCCATTTTGGGCTCACCCTTGTCTTGCAATTAGTAGGGGAAAGGGGGTTAGAATTCCTTATCCTTGTATGCCACTTGCTGTTGTATCTTTTGGCTAGTTGACTGCCTTTCATGTATATATAATGGCAAGCTTGGGATGTGGACGACATGCCTTAAGTTGGATTGCATGTGACATACTTATCCACGATGTAGTTCGATTTGGAAACATATGACTTGGCATAGGGATTTCCAAGTTGGAACTCATGTCTTTTCTCATGTTAGCATTTACCATTGGCTAAATTAAATAAATTTATCACAATGATGGTGTAGAAACTACTTTAAAGTGGGGGCATACATAAATGACATCTTTTGGAAAAAATTTCATGGTGTGATTTTCCTTTTTTCTTCTGATGTGTCCTATTCTTGGTGGTGTCATTGGGTTTGATGATGTCCAAGAGTGTACAATCTACTAACATGGCATGATGCGAATGAGGCATCCCATGGGTGACGATCTGACACTTTTGACTTGTCCTCTCTTGGAGACATTAGGCACAATGCTCCCTACAAAGAAGACTGTTATGTGAACAAAGCAAAATCCCCTTTAACAAAATTTTAACATGATATTCAAAAGTATTTATAAAAAGCATTACATTGTGGTGCCTTATCAATGTTATCAAGAGGATAACTTTGGTATGGTTAGTATGATGGGAAGCTGACACATTGGTATGAATTTCTCATTATATGGTGGGAAGCCACCACATTGGAATGAATTTTTCACTAAACCACTTCTTTGGGACAACTCACCCTGTGGACAACCTGATGTTATGTGGCTCTAGAGTGAGTGCATATTTTTCAAAAGTTGATCCATCTCATTTTTATTTTTACTCATTTTTCTTTCTTTTAGTTCTTTGACATTGCATGTTTGAGTATCTTGTTTTGTTGCATATTATGCATCTTGTGTGTGTCCTTTTGTGCTTATGTTGGTTTGACCTAGGATCTTGGAACCTAGGGGCTTGATTGCTTCCTCGATCTTTGTTATCCTAGACCATCCACATCGGTACACTCAGACCCCTCTTGAATGTCTACTTTAGTGTGAGTTTGAAGCAAGTTCATCCTCTCACTAAAGTGGGGTCTAGATGGAACAACAGAAAAAGTTTCCTTTTCCCTTGCTTAATTTGGGAATAATTAATGACAAATTGGAGTTAATGTAACCTTGACCTACTGTTGTGAGGTGTTTTACACATGCACATTAGGTTTTCGGCCCTTTTAAAGCTAAATAGCTTAACTCCAACTTAATGTAATGTTATAAAATGTATTTATTTACACCTTCATATTAAATTTAAGAGGCCTGTAAACTAAGGTGTCCACCTAATCTAGTGTTGTACATTTTTGTTTTACACATTCACATGGGATTTAGGGCCCTCCTAAGCCAAATTGGCCCAATTTTTCTTTAATTTAGTGTTGTAAAGTGTATTTATTTACACTTTCACATTGTATTTTAGGCCCTATTGAATATATGACCTTTATATAATCATTAATAGGCCCCTACAACCCCATATTGTGCATCCCAAGGCATATTTTTATTAAAAAATATGACAACATCAACATATAAGTGTAAATCCTTCACTCCTCGACACTTTAGGACTAAAAATAGCCCCTCTGGAACCCATTCACCACTTTGGGCATGATGGAATCTTTAAATTTTTCAAAATTTGAAGTTTTCTTGATGAAAAAATTTGAACTACACACTCAGAAATGCCCCTAAAAAATATGCCCCATTGACCTACTTTGGAGGGTCATAGTTCAGAGCCAATTTATTTTCATTCCAAATCCTTTTGTGAGCATACTCATTTGTCATATGTGAACATGTGTGTCTGATTTCAGCCTCCTATGATGATTTTTGATAGATTTTTGAAAAGAAAAGTTGGAGGGTTCTGGGACTATTTTGATGTTTGCATACTCTCAAGCCTATGAACTGGCCTCTTGTTCTGACTAATATTTCACACCTAGATAATCGTCATGAAAAATTGATTGGAATTCCTCTCATATTCATTTACTTCCTAGTCTGGTTTCAGAGTCTCAATATCAAGTTTAATATTTTTACTAGGTCAAAAGCAAATGTAGTTTCCTCTTTTTTTACATCTACATTTCCATAATGTTTCAAGGTCAACTTTCACCCTTAATATCTAGTGAAAAATGTGAATTGAAGGAAATCCCTCTTGCACACATGATCAATGGACTTAAATGATCTAGTTTCTTCAATGGTAGCTTCCCAGAAGGTGATTTGATAATTTTTCAAGGAGGTGTTCAAATTGGTTTCTAATAGTTGAAATTGTAGAAAAGTCTGACTGAGCCACTTTGGATGTTAATATCTTGCACCCCAGGATGAATTTTTCCAAGTTTTTTGTTGCAACAAATTTTTGGTTCAAATCTCTACATGCCTATTCAGTTTCGCGGCTCCTAGAAATTTTTTGATGGGTTAATCTATGTGTTGCTGACTGTGACAGGGCCAAAATAGGTGTTCTAAAAAGTTTCAAACTTTAAAATTCTAAGGGAAACCCATTTCTTTTTTTAATCTAAAACGTCTCCAATTCCATTTTCATCAAAAATGGAGGTCATATGATGCGTTATTTTAATGCATTTCCAGTGTGGGGAACATGTCCCAAGGACTAGTTTACAAAGGAGGTGCCTGATTTTTTATGGCTAGGAAAATTTTATTTTAAAACCCATGTTCTAAATAATTGATCTTGACCACATGCAAAAAATCATGGCTCTAGGGGTCACCATTTGCGCACAATTAATTTTCTTCATTTTTCCTACATGCGTAATTAATATTTGCACTTTTTATAAAGTTTCAAATGCTTATGTTTAAAATATTTTTGAATATTTTAAACATTATGCAAATCTAAAAAATGAATTTAGGGAAAACATAATGTAATCTTGAATTTTTTTGATCAAAGCAAGTTTACTTCTTGCTTTTGATTGGCCGATGGCTTTCACGGCTTTCACTGTTGCATAGAAGAACTCGTCGTTGGTTGTTGTTTTGGGTTTGATGTTCTCATTTGAACTGGTGATCAGTGATGGGGGTTCCTTTTCATTTTTGTTCACTAATTGAGTTGTCTTTCTCCACATCCTATCAGTAATGGGAAATCTCATATCTTCCTCATCGCACATTGTTAATATGTATCTCCATTTTCTTATGCATTTGCAATACATGATGGAAGCCATGCGGTGATGGTATAAGATGTTAGTAGGTCCATGGGTGTTGCATGATTTGATAAATGCAAAGGAAAGTTCTACATAGGAACAAAAGTTTGTTGCAGGAATCATCCGGGATCGAATGTCATGTATGGGTGAATCAGGCATATACTGCTTTTCATGTGGGTAGTTTGAGCTACTGTCAAAATGCATCAAAAATTTTTATGAAGCCCTCTTTTGGTGTTGAAACCTTATTCTTATTATATGTGGCTCGAATGCACTGTGAATTAGAATTGTGGCAAGCATTGAGTACACATAGTTTCAATGGAAGAAGATTGAGTTACATTTTGACTAATGTAAATATTTGTTTGATGCCTCCAGATTTCATCGAGAAGTTGTAGGACGTGCTATCGTGTATCTATGTTTTCTCTCTTCTTTTCCATACTACATCAGTGATGGGTGATCTCAGGTCTTCCTCATCTCTTATCGCTATTTGATGTCACCTCTTCCACTTTGGATTAGCAACTGGCGATACTACTTTCTCTGCATCACATATCATTAATAGATGTCACTTTTTCTAAACACATCAGAGATGTGCGATGGTATCCCAAGAAAGGTTTCTCTAAGGAAACAATGGGCCCATGGATAAAATGTAAAATGACATTATTTGAAGATTGTCTTAAATGGTGGGAGTTAAATTAAATGATAAAGCACAGGTAAAGAGTTTGTTGCAACCCCATAAAATTTTTAAAGCCTACACTAGGTAAATAAAAGTGAATCTTTGAGTGGCTAGGAAAATAAATTCTAAGAGTGCACGGGAATGTGTTTTTATAGGGAAAATTGGAGAGTGAATTATCTCATAATGAAGGTTTTCTTTCATGGTAAAAACTATTTGTTTTCAGCTGTAGGGTGAATGAAGAGTGAGGGACTTTCATGGAGGTTTTATTTCCTTCACAAACCAAGTATTTTTAGTTGCAAATATATATATATATATTTTCAACTTAATGGCATGATGATGAATGATGGATTTTCGGTGGAGAATATTTTTCTCTTGATGGGAAAGTGAGTGTTAGAGGTGTGAATCAAGGGGAAGATTGAAGATTCTTCATGAGCTGGAGGTAGTTATAGATCAAAGGAGGATGAAGGATCCATGTGTCACATGAAGATGTATTTTTAGGGTTTCTTCTTCTCCATCTTATTTTCATTTTTCTCCAGCTGAAAGGGGATTCCAGGAGATATTGTTTTTCTCCAGTTTCATGATAGTGTAATTTTTGTACAAAGGGACTTTGCTAGGCTTTTAGGCTACTCTTTAAGTTTCAAATTTAATTGATGTAATAGACTTTACTGAAAATGGCAAGGAGATTCAATCTACAGTTTAGGATGAAGAATGTCATATTGTCAATGTCTCCTTTGTGTAATACAATGATTTTTTAATCAAGATAATCCATGATTGTTGATATTTTCATTGCATACTTGTTGTGATGAATGTTTTAACTAATAGCTTTTATTCAATAAATAAATTAAATTCAAATTTTAGTTAAGCACTGAGAGCATTGTTATTATGTAAGGATTTGGAAGTAGATTGATAATATGTCCTTAAGTGGCTACATTACTTTAAGGCAGTGATATTTTAGATGCCATTGAATTAATTTTTATGTTGTTATAAGGGGATTATTTCATCTTGACTTTGTTATGGATAAGGCATTGGCTTACTAGGTTTCTTTGTATGAAAAACCTTGAAGGAATCACCATATTTTAATGACAAACCATTTAGTCCTATTTTTCCTATGTTATAGGATATTGGTATTTACCATATTCTCCATGCTAGTTAATGAAGGTTGCCTAATATTTTAGCCAATGTTGAGTGACATTTCATGTTTCTTGGCATATTCTTGTGAGAGCATTATCTTTTCAACAATACCCTATTGAGTTTGGGTGTGAATCATTAGGTGTTGCTAAAGGGCCACCCACCTTGGTCTTATAGAGCCTGAAATGTAGGGGAAATGCATTCCAATCTCATTTCCTATTTGTTGGCCAAATCCTACACTATATCTAAGCATGAAGTGTGGCTTGCTTCTAGGATTTAGTGAATCTATTTATTTGGGGAACCAACAGATTGGAAACTCTACTGGGGAATAACTTAAGAAAAGATCGATAGAAGATCATCATTCCTTAAAGAGTCATTGAAGTTTCAAGTTAGAGTGTAACTATAGATTCATAATTGAGCATTTTCACTCCCCATCCTTGTCACATAATCAATAGACTTTCCACTCTGGTGGGGAAGAACTTTCAAATTTGGTTGTAGACTATCTTTTCAAAGAGTCGTTAAAATCTTGAAATATTACTTGTAACTAGAGGTTGGAAATTGTGGAGTCTTATTTTCCCATCTGAGTCACCAACAAATTGGTGACTCTACTAGGGATTTAGTTGAAAAGAGTCAATCACTTTGTTGATCTATAGTTTTGGGTTAGATGATCCAAGGACTTGCATACTTGAAGGAGAGTGCTACAAAAGTTTTGGTGTACTCTTGAAGTCTGGTGCTCTGCTAGTGGAGAGAACTCATAAATACTTAGATCTTGGAAGAAGCTTTCTGCTACTTGACGATATTTTCCTCTTTCAAAGAGGTGGTGACTCTACATAAGTTTTTGCATCATTAGAAGAGTTGGTTGCAATAGTTCTCAAGTATTTTTGTATTGTAATATTCCTTTATGAAGGTTTTCAACAAAAATTTCTAGTTAATACTATCCCTTATTCAGTATTTTAAGATACTAGTGGAAAGGGAAATGAGAAAGTAGGATATTCTTAAAAAGGATATTGAGAAGAAAATACATGTAGAGGGAATAAATTCTTAATTGCAAATATGTATTGTTGTCCTAGGTCCCCCTCTACAAATTGTAATATCATGCCTAGAACATAGTCATGTCCTCATAGGAAGGTGTTCACTAGTGAGAGATATGACCCTCTATATTTTAGTAAAATCAAAGGTTACCCACATTCTATCCCAAGAAGAATTAATGAATGTTTGGAAAAGTTTAGAGGAGGTTTAAAGAATCAGCATCACAACATGTACATATTTTTCTTGATGTGATGGAAGACTATCAAATAGTAGAAAAGGAATTTTTCATAATTTTTTTTGTAAGAACTTTAGAAAATAATGTTGAATATTGGTTTTATAGTTACCAATGCATTCCATATATTCATGGAAAGAGCTTGAGAAACTGTTCATGAATGAGTTTGGTGAAGTGAATGGTGACTACTTGTGTGAAGAAAGAAATTTGCATACCCAAGAAGAATATGAAGAGAAATCTAAAAATGAGGTTGAACTTATGTCACCTATTAATGCATTGTGTGATATAAAAAAGATCAGACGATGAATCCATATATGATTTTCATGATAGATTCATGAATTTTTTTCTTGATATACGAGAATTAGAAAGACCTAATGACTCATTTTGCATTGATTTATTATGTGAGAATTGTGAGCCAGGTTTGAGTACTATGCCAACTCACTTGAACTATGCCAACTCAATTGAAGCCCCCCAATCTTAAATGCATATATCAATGGCTTTCAGTGAGTGAAGAAATGGTAGAGAAATATGGAAGTCATCTATTTGCTAGATTATGTGATGGTACCTTTCCTAGTCTTAATCACATAAATCTAGATGGTATAGTAGAAAATAAGAATGATGCATCATTTGGTGATGAGGAAGTTGTTTTTGAACAACCTACAGGAGAAATATACCCAAATGAAGATTGTAGCCATAATGGTCATGATGAAATAGGTGGAATGTGCAAGGTTTCTTCTATTTGCTCTGAAAATATAGAAATAGAGAGCCAATTTTCTTTATCAAAAGAAGGCTACAATGATGTAGATGATAATGAAAGTATTTTATTATCTATGGACTTTGAATATACAGTTAAATATCATGCTCCTTCTGAAGTTTTCATGTCCTCATGATGAGAACAATGGTGTTGTAGATACAAATTTGCAGCCAACTAAAAAAAAATCTTGTCTGGGTGATCGAGATGATTACAATTCTATTTGCAGCCCTGGTGACTGTGATTCCTTTCAAGAGGAGGATGCAAAATTAATTTATTTAGGTGTAAAGTGTTTCAACAAGGAAAATGATGATAACATTCTTGAAGCCTCACTATTGCATGATGATGGATGTGAATTGGGCATTCTTTTTGAAGAAGTATGTAATCAACATTGCCATGGTACACTTGGTCATGCAAATTCTGCAAGTTTTAAGTGTAGCATTGATGAAATCTTTCATGATGAGACAAAGGAGCATGTTGAGTTGAGGAATGCTTTTGAGAATGTCAACATATTAGATGAAAATGACAGAGTGTGCAATTATTTTTGGTCATAGCAATCATGTGTGATAAATTGCAATGAAGAAACCCTTGATGGTTTTTAGTTCAATGATAGTGAAAAATGTAGCCATGTTGATTGTTGCAATAGTGTGAATAGAGAAGGAGATATGTATGCAATTGGTTCATTGGATAAATCATCTCAAGTAGTTGATTATGAGGAGCATGCATATGTTGATAATGATAAACAATAAACTCCTATTTTTTTATGCTTTGTCTTCTTCTACTTCTTTTGTTGACATTGAAGTTGTCACTGAATTCTTGCATGATGATAGCATTGACATAGTTGTACATGAAAGTGAAACTATAGAGATAAATATCAATACAACTAATGAACCTCTTTATGATGAGTTTTCACTTGGAGAATGTGATTGTGTCAATCACATGAATGCATATGAGGATCTCTTTTCCAGATGTGAAACTCATAGTTTTCCTCTTGAGTAGTATGCTTCAAATTTTCATGTTGGTACAATAGGAGGTGGTGTTGAATATGATACTTCTTGCAGCAGTGAATGTGTTTTAAACAGTCATTGTGAGGAATTTGTTGCAAAATCAAATTTTGAGTCATTTGAGCCTGCCCTGGAAACTTTTGTGTGTGATAGTTAACATTACTAATGTTGAAACTCTTGTCTATGAGCTTGAAGTAGGAAACATTTTTTGGGATGCTAACATTTCTTTTGAATGCCATGATTTGAATGTGGATGAAGGTATTATGAGTGTTGGTGAATGTTGTTTTTCAAGACATTAAGACATATGGTAATATGATTGAGCTATGTTGTTGGGATGATGATACACTTGATCATTATGCAATTCAGTTGAAGGAGTGACAAATGTGTGAGCATTCTTTTCTTGAAAAACAAGAGGATTACATAGTGTTTCTAAGGCATGATGTCTTTTCTGACCTTCATGATTATGAGGGGATTAGTGAATGTGATGAGACTTTATCTTCACATAGTATTGATCATTATCCTCATATTTTGTTACTTGCCACAAAATCAGAAAGTGAAATGAATGGTAGTGATATGGTCTATGCCATTTGGTTTCCATTTGACAGTAAAGTTAGACATGGAGCAAGTTCTCACTTGTTCAAAGATAGCCCAACACTTGTTTTTACAAAAATGCAGTCACTCATGTTCCTATGGTGTGAAAGAGGAAAGTATGGGTTGAGGGAGATCAACTTTTTAAAAAAATTGGTATTTGACAGGGGTAAGAATTCACTTCCCTTTTTCATTTGGTGGTCTGGGGCCACCAAGTGAGGTTAAAAAGTTGAAAACATAGACTCTGTTGCCCAATGGATCTGGCACTCGGTCTGCTCTCCCAGAAGATTCTAACTTCTCACTCTATTCACTAAGGAACATAGATCCCCAAAAAAAGCCACTGATGGAACCTTCAAATTCTACAAAATTTGAATTGTCCATGATGAAAAAAATTGATCTAGACACTTAGAAATACCCCTGAAAAAATCTGCCCCAGTGACCTACTTTGGAGGGTCATAATTCAGAGACAATTTATTTTCATACCAAATCATTTGGTTAGCATATTCATTTGTAATATGTGAATATGTGTTTCTAATTTTAGCCTCCTGTGATGAGTTTTGATAGAGTTTTGAAAAGAAAGGTTGGAGTGTTCTGGGACTATTTTTTTGTTTGCATACTCTCAGGCCGGTGAACTGGCCTCCTGTTCAGACTGATATTTCACAACTAGATAATCGTCATGACAAATATTGGTGCTCTACATTCCAATCATATTCATTTACTTTCTTGACCGGTTTCAGAGTCTTAGGATAAAGTTTGATATTTTTACTAGGTGAAAAGCAAATGCAGTTTGCTCTATTTTTACATTTGCATTTACAAAATGTTTCAAGGAGGTCAACTTTGACCCTTAATATCTAGTGAATAATGTGAATTGAAGGAAATCCCTCTTGCACACATGCTCAAAGGAATTAAATGATCTAGTGTCTCTAGCGATAGCTTCCCACGGGTTGATTTGATAATTTTTGAAGGAGGTGACTTGGTGTGCTTGAATTGGTTTTTGATAAGTGAAATTGCAGAAAATTTTGATTGAGCCACTTTGGATGATAATATCTTGCACCTCGGGATGAATTTTTCTAAGTTGTTTGTCGCAATGAATTTTTGGTTCAAATCTCTACATGCCTATTCACTTTCACGGCTCCTAGACGAGTTTTGATGGGTTAATCAATGTGTTGTTGATTGTGATAGGGCCAAAATTGGTGTTCTGAAAAGTTTCAAAATTTCAAATTATTAAGGAAAACCATTTCTTTTTTTGGTTTCCTTTTTTGGTTACAACATCTCCAGCTCCATTTTTCATCAAAAATGAAGGTCATATGATGCATTATTTCAATGCATTTTGGGTCTGGCGAACATGTCCCTGGGGCCAGTTTACAAAGGAGGTACCTAATTTTTGATGGTTGGGCAAAGTTTTTTTTAAAACCCATGTTCTAAATAATTAATCGTGACTTCACACAAAAAATCATTGCTCTAGGGGTCATCGTTTGTGCATAGTGAATTTTCTTTGTTTGATATACAAGAGTAATTAAAATTTGCATTTTTTCCAAAGTTTCAAATACTTATGTTTAAAATATTTTTTTGAATATTTTAAATATTATGCAAATATAAATAATGCATTTACGGAAAACATAATGTAATCTTCAAATTTTTTGATCAAAGCAAGTTTAATTCTTGCTTCTGATTGGCCAAAATATGGCTTTCAAAAGAACTCGTCGTTGGTCGTTGTTTTGGGTTTGAATTTCTCATTTGAATTGGCAATCAAAGATGAATAACTCATGGGTATGTGCAGGATCATGATGGGCCAAAAAGTTGTGATATGATGGGTATGTGTAGGGTATGTGGCTGATGACTTTTTTTTACCCAAAATTGATGACATGAAAAGGGTTTTTAAAGGAGATTCTCAGCTTTCGACTAATATAAATTATGCTTTACTCTGAATTTAATAATAATTATTATTCATTTTCTATTTGAATTATGACTAAAGTCTTGATTGATAGACTGATTGAAAAACATCTATAGCTTTCAAATGGTATAACATTTTTTGAATCTGAAAATCCATCACATTTTATGCTTCACATACTATAGGGTTAAAAAAAAAATCAATTTCATAAAGTTTTGACCAAGTTAAGGTTGTTAGACATACGAAGTTTTTATATTTTTAAAAGTTGTAATAAAAATTCATAATTAATTATTTACATGGAAAATAATTACAAAAAAATATGCATCACATCCAAAACATAAGTCTCTACTTATATCTAAAATCTTATAAAAAAATATTATCATTTTATTGTGGTTAGGGTGGTCAAACAAAACACTTCTTATTTTTTCCCTAAAATTTAAGTACTCTGCATTGAAATTTTAAATTTTCACCAAATAGATATATTTTTTTTTAAATAAACCTAGTAGTTTAGAGACTACATTCAATTTGCTACAGATTCTATTCTTACATATTTTTGAAATAATATAGATAACTTATTCAAATTTTTACGTCAAGTTGCCTAACTCTGATTTTCCTAAAAATTTTGCCACTTAAGGGCCTATTTTTTCCATGATGATCCTACACATACCCTCATCGCCAGTCACTATTTTGGGTTTGATTTTCTCATTTGAATTAGCGATGAGCGATGGTAGTTCCTTTTGGTCTCTAATCGTGGAATTGAGTTGTCTTTCTCCACATCCTATCAGTGATGTGATCTCATATCTTCCTCATCGTGTATCACTAATATATGTCTCCATTTTCTTATGCATTCACGATATGTGATGGAAGCCAAGCAGTGATGGTATAGGATGTCAATAGGCCAGTGGGTGTTGCACGATTTGATAAATGAAAAGGAAATTTATACATAGGAACAAGAATTTTTTGTGGGAAACATCTGGGATTGAATGCCATGTATGGGTGAATCGGGCATATACTTGCTTTGCATGTGGGTAGTTTGAGCTACCGTGAAAATGCATTAGAATTATTTGGGAAGCCCTATTTTGGCACTGAAAAACTAGATTCTTATTATATGTGGCTCGAATGCATTGTGAATTAGAATTGTGGCAAGCATCGAGTACACACAACTTCAACATGGAAGAAGATTGAGTTAAAATTTGACTACTGTAAATTTTTTTTTGATGCCTCCAGATTTCATTGAGAAGCTGCAAGACGTGCAATCATGTATCTCTATTTTGTCTCTTATTTTC
This sequence comes from Sequoia sempervirens, assembly GCA_007258455.2. Taxonomy (NCBI): domain Eukaryota; kingdom Viridiplantae; phylum Streptophyta; class Pinopsida; order Cupressales; family Cupressaceae; genus Sequoia; species Sequoia sempervirens. The sequence continues at coordinate 13,699 of VDFB02370952.1, forward strand.
CATACTACATCAACGATGGGCTATCTAAGGTCTTCCTCATCACTTATCACCATTTGATGTCACCTCTTCTACTTTGGATTACCAACTGGCAATATTACTTTCCTTGCATCGCATATCGCTAATTGTATAGTAGAAAAAATGAAACTTGCTTGATTTGGGAATAATTGATGATAAATTGGACATAACAAGGCCTTGATTTGGTGTTGTGGGGTGTTTTTTACATCCACACTAGGTCTTGGACCCTTTAAAATGCATTTATTGATGTCTTGTAAAGGTGTTGTGAAGTGTTGGAACACATTTCTACACTTTTCTAGACTCTTTTCATTATAATTCATCTAAAAATTACCTTTTTATTCATTATCAAGTCCTATTTTAAAGTGTTGTAAGGTCTTGTTACAATATTTCATGCTTTTCTAGGTTTGATTTCACTATTTACACCTTTCTTATGCTTTATTTCACCCCTTTATGCACCAATAAGACTTAATTAAGTGTATTTTTTAATGTAAACCTGAGAAAAAATATTAAATGTAACTTAATTCCAGACACCCACTTACAAGCCTAAGGTGGGACCCATTCACCATGGGTGGTGAACGAGTCCCACTTGGCTCCAAATTCAAAATAATTCAAATATTCTTTCTAGTTTTAATTCAAAAAGACCTTATGTCGGCCTGTGATGATGTATTATCAGGTTATTAGGGCATAAGTGTGTATAAATAAGTGTTTTTCCTCTCATTCTAATCCCCATTAATCTCTCAACTCATTTTACATCTCATTCATCATCTATCTTCTCCTTCAATTCAAGCAAGCAAGGGTTTCATCATTCTAAGTCATCAATATTGCTTCCAAAGACATTCAAGGGTAGAATCTTCCTTCATTGTTTCAGAAATTCAAGATCAAACATCATGGAAAGGTAATAACTCCATTATTGCATGTTTCAATACATTCTTTCATCATTTCATGCTTTAATTACCTTCAAAGAGGTTTGACCAAGGAAAACCCCCATTCCCTAACATTCAACCTTTCTCTCTCATGTCTTGTGTGTTTGCAGATTTACACATATTGGGAGCTTAGAAATCATTGAATATTGCATTGAAATTTTTTTCAAGTCATCTCTTCATTGGAAAAGTCAAAATATCCATCAAAAGTCACTTCCAGGCCCGAATCTGACAGTTTCAGAACCGGACACCTGGAGAAGCAGAAAGTGCAAATAAAAGGCTCTTTTTTCCACCTCTGAATATTCACAAATTCAAAAGTGGACTCATTTTCCATGGGTGGTGAATGAGTCCCTCTTCTAGGCCTATTTTTGGTTTTCTGCATTTTTAGACACCCATTTGTCTGAAACGAGTTCTGGAACAGTTTCACATAATAGGGACTGGTTTGCTTAGAATGGCGAATGAGTCCCACCAGGCCTAAAAATTAGCATTAGTGGCACTCCAAAATTCATTTCCAGTCTCCATCCATATCTTAGGTGCACATTTTCAGTTTCATCCATTTCTGTTCAGTTTTGTTCACATTTGTAAGTGTTTTTGGATTGCACAATGTGTTTTCAAACAAGTTGCATTTCAATAGTTTTACATTCTTAATCAATCAACTTTATTAGTTTTCTACATTTAGAGCATTGTATTTAGTCTTAATTTCATCATACATATCTTATATTGAGTGAACCACCTAGATTTTGGGTGTGGGATCTATCTCTTTCTTTTAGGTGAAAGAACCTAATTGAGCAAAAGAGAGTCATAGCATTCCACACCCCTAAAATATTCGGTTCATTTTGGTGAACCCGATGTTCTCATGTTAGTATGTGTTCTCTTCAATCATTCCATGTTTGTATAATATCACGTGGCTTGTATGATTCTATTTTTCATGGACATAATCTAGGACAACAAAGTAAAAAATTTGATAAGCATGTTGCATACCCTCCTAGTACCTATCAAATTTGCAAGAATATCATAACACAAGAGGATGAAAGTGTAGATAATAATAACACTCATACTTTTTCTTCTCCCAATACCTCTCTTATTAGTGACAAAGTTATTTTGGTGAAAGAAGCTACAAGCATTGAGAGTCTTGATTATCCGTCTCCTCTTCAGCATTTGGAAGATATTAGAAAAAAAGGGATTAAATCATAGAAAAAATCTTGAATATCACCTTACCAAATCTTCATAACCATGACAGTCAACATTTTTCTTCTCCTAACATCACTCCTCAATTCCACGAGGATAGGTTGGTGTTAGAAGATATACCTATTAAGAGTCATGGCAGTCTTGACCCTCCATTCCCTAATGCTCCTACCATTTGGGACAATCTATTTGACAACCATAGTGGTCCTTCTCCTAATGCCTCCCACACTTGTGATGAAGCTACTTCACAAACCTCAAACTTGGATGAACATATTACAATCTCTCCTACTAGGGTAGATAATATGGCACAAGATAATGAGACCTTAAAGACAATGGACACACAACTCACACCTTCTCCTAATCATCCACCTCTTGATAATCCCATCATTGATCATTCCCCTATTGGCGATGAAGTCATTTTTCAAGAACCAAGCCTTACTTTTCCAGAACATGTGGCTTTTTGTTCTCCTAAACACTCTCCTTCTAGGGAGAATATCATGGTGCTAGAAAACAACATCAATAATAATGTATCTTCCTTCAATAAAAAAGTGATTCTAGGTTGCCCTTTATTAGAGATACATCAAACCAAAACCGTTGAGGTTATGAATACACAAGTTTCCATTGGATCCCCCTTGATCAATGAACCACATACATACCCAATGGGACATCCAAAGAATCCTCTAATTATTTACCCACCATCACACAAGCAAAAAACTCAACACCGACTTGAACTTATCCTTTACCCTCCTCAAAACAATGTTTCATAGCAAGTGAGTCATAATATCATTGCTCATACATATAACACTTGAAACAATTTGCAACCACCACAACCAACCCTGACACCATTACCATTGCCTAATCCTATCCCACCTAACCCTTTCTTGCGAGGTAGCAAGGAGTATGATCTTGTCGAACAACTTAAGAATACTCTTGCTAAGATATCATTGTGGGACCTTATTCAAGTAGGTCCCCTCACTATCACAACATGATCCAAGCATCCTTACAATAAGTTTTTGTCCATTCTAATGTGCCACCAATTGACATAGCAACCATGATCCAAGGAATAAATGCTAACATTGTTTTCCACCAAAGTGAACTCCCCCCTTTGGAAGTGAACAAACAAAATGAAGCTTTCATGATCATAGCACAATACAAACAAAAATGGATAAAGAGAACTCTTTAGATACTATTTTTTCAATCAATTTGTGTAGTTTGACCCTTCTGGATAGGCTTGGAATTGATGAATCAACCATTCGACCTGATTCTTTATCTATTAAGGGATTTGAAAATTTCAAAAAGAAACTGCTAGGGGTGATCATTATGCCTCTTACTGTTGGAGTGGCCACGTTGAATACCCCAATCCATGTTATGCCTTATTAACTTTCATGTAATCTTATCTTAGGAAGATAGTGGATTCATGCAATGAAAGGTGTTTCTTCCACTCTTCATTGCAAAATTAAATACATCTACAACAACACAATCCACACACTTGATGTTGATCCTAAACATGGTAGTGTCTTACAACTTCAGAAAAACAAAGAAAATTCCTTAAACACATCAAGATCAACTACACCAGTGGAACCCATAAAACATAACAAGAAAAAACAACATATTGAAAAGGTCACGTAGCTATCAAAAGATGATTGGGGATCCTTGGATTTCAAACATGACTTAGACGACCTTTTGAAAGCATCTACCTCAACCACTTTAGCCAACGAAGCAACATACACAACAAAATTTGAAGAAATTAATCACGAACAACCACCGACTTCAAAATAAATGAAGAAGCTTTATGGATGTGGTTATGAACTAATGAAACAACTTGGATATAGTGGAAAAGGATGTGGTTCTCATGAACAAGGTATTTGCAACCCTATAGACCCTATCACACAACAAACCACTCATGGTCTTGGTTATTTTCCTTTAATAGAGATCACCAAGCCTTCACTCAACATCAACAATCTCACACAAGATACTCTTAAATCATCCTTAACAATCGTCCATCCTGAACTCCTTGACACTAGTGGTCTTGAACATCAAATCCTTTACACAAAATGACACAAAAAATACACCTTTGCTTAATGTCAATGTTATCTCACAAAACGTTCATGATTTGCATTCAATAGATTTTCCCTCATCCTATAAGAGTGAGAACAAAACCTCACAATCTAGAGAGACTTGTGTAAGTATGAAATCTACTACTAAGCAAGATGTATCTTTGACACAAACTAGAAGACCACCTTCTACATTGATCAAGAGGGTATCTTGTTGAGACTCCTCCAAGATCACTTGATCACCCTCCATCCCAGCACTCGAAAGTAATTCTTTTACAAGACTTCATTTTGCACCTATCATAGAGTTCATGGTCACTTCACTAATGAATGTAAAGCTTTGAGTCATAAAATCTAACATTTTTCAGGAGTTTTGTATGCTTCCCTTTGTGGGGGCACCTAATTCCTCTAATTGATATCGATTTTCACTCTCACCTGCATTTCATCAATCGTTTCGGCTCATCTTTATCCTAAACTAAATGGGGGCAAGGGATTAGGTAGCCTTGTTTTCGTATGTCACTTTTTGTTGCCTCTTTTGGCTAGTCGTTAACTTTTCATGAACATATAAGAGCAAGCTTGGGATGTGGACGACATGCCTCAAGTTGGCTCGGATGTGACACACTACCCTTTTCCATGACGTAGCTTATCGAAAATATATGACTTGGCATACAACTTTCTGAGTAAGCTCTCATGTCCTCTTCTTCTACTTTAAATAAATTTCTCATAGTACTGGTGTTTGCAACTGCTTTAAAGTGGGGGCATACATCACTACTCACATTTCATTGTGCGATTTTCTTTTTCTTGTTATTTCCTCTCTTGAAAGCATTAGGTACAATGTTCCCAAGGATGAGACCTTGCACTTGTCCTCTCTTGGAAACAAGATGATACCATTTGCACTTATCTTCTCTTGGAGACATTTGGCATGATGTTCCCTAAGATAAGACCTTGCACAAAATACCTTAGAAAATTCCTTACACTATCTTGCATTTACAATGTCTATGAGTGTCAAGCATCAAAAGTTTTTCTTACTTCATAGAACTCAAAAATCATTTTCCTTTGTGGCACCTTATTAAAGTTATTAGGAAGTATAACTTTGGTATGGTTAAGTAGGAAGTCCATTCCAAAGCACGACTTTCCCCATAGCCACCTATGTATGTGAGCACATATCAATTATATGTGTCTCACCTTTTAGGGAATTTTCACCCTGTGGACAATCAGAAGTTTCGTGGCCCTAGAGTGAGTATGTTGTGGACTTCTCACCCCATGAACGACCTGAAGTTTTTTTTCCCCAGAGTGAGTGCATCCTTTCCACCCCATTTTTCTCTCCTTTAGTTCTCTCAATTGAAATATTGTGCATCTTGTTTCACTGCATGTATTTCACCTTGTATATGTCCTTTATCACTCATGTTGGTTTGACTTAGGATCTTGGATCCTCGGGGCTTGCACAACCTCCTTTGATATTTTTTATCCCTTGTAATCTGCATTGGTATGATTGGACCCCTCTTGAATGTCTACTTTAGTGTGAGTTTGAAGCAAGTTCATCCTCTCACTAAAGTGGGGGCTAAATGTACAATAGAAAAAAGGAAACTTGCTTGATTTGTGATTAATTGATGATAAATTGGACTTTGTGAGATGTTTTTCACATCCACACTTGGTCTTGGACCCTTTAAAATGCATTTATTGATGTCTTGTAAAGGTGTTGTGAAGTGTTGGAACAAATTTCTACACTTTTTTAGACTCTTCTCATTATAATTCATCTAAAAATCACCTTTTTATTCATTATCAAGTCCTATTTTAAAGTGTTGTAAAGTCTTGTAACAATATTTCATTCTTTTCTAGGTTTGATTTCACTATTAACACCTTTCTTATGCTTTATTTGACCCCTTTATGCACTCATACGACTTAATTAAGTGTATTTTTTAATGTAAACCCGATAAAAAACATTAAATGCAACTTAATTCCTGACACCCACTTACAAGCCTAAGGTGCGACCCATTCACCATGGGTGGAAAATGAGTCCCTCTTGGCTCCAAATTCAAAATAATTCAAATTATCTTTTATGTTTTTATTCAAAAAGACCTTATGTCGGTCTGTGATGATGTATTAATGGGTTATTAGGGCATAAGTATTTATAAATAAGTGTTTTTCCTCTCATTTTAACCCCAATTAATCTCTCAACACATTTTACATCTCATTCATCATCTATCATCTCCTTCAAGTCAAGCAAGCTAGGGTTTCATCATTCTAAGTGATCAAGATGGCTTCCAAAGAAATTCAAGGGTAGAATATTCCTTCATTGCTATAAAAATTCAAGATCAAACATCATGGCAAGGTAATAATTCCATTATTTCATGTTTCATTACATTCTTTCATTATTTTGGTTTAATTACCTTCAAAGGGGTTTGACCAAGGCAAATCCCCATGCCCTGACACTCAACCTTTCTCTCTCTTGTCTTGTGCGTTTATAGATTTAGAAATCTTGGGGGCTTAGAAATGATTGAATATTGCATCAAAAAGTTTTTCAAGTCATCCCTTCATTGGACAAGTTAAAATATCCATCAAAAGTCACTTTTAGGAGTGAATCTGACAGTTTCAGAACCAAACACCTCTAGAGAAGCAGAAAGTGCAGATCGAAGGCTCTTTTTTACACCTTTGAATATTCAGAAATTGAAAAGTGGACTCATTTTCCATGTGTGGTGAATGAGTCCCACTACCAAGCTTATTTTTGGTTTTCTTCATTTTTAGACACCCATTTGTTTGAAACGGGTTCCGGAATAGTTTCACATAATAGGGACTGATTTGTCCAGAATGGTGAATGAGTCCTGTCAAACCTAAAAATAAGCATCAAAAACATTCCATAATTCATTTCTAGTCTCCATCCATATCTCAGGTGTGCACATATTCAGTTTCATCCATTTTTGTTCAGTTTTGTTCACATTTCTAGGTGTTTTTTGCATTACATAATGTGTTTTCAAACAAGTTGCATTTCAATAGTTTTACATTCTTAATGAATAAATTTTATCCATTTTCTGAATTTATAGCATTGCATTTAGGCTTAATTTCATCATACATATCTTAGATTGAGTGAACCATCTAGATTTTAGGTGTGGGATATATCTCTTTCCATTAGGTGAAAGACTCTAATTGAGCAAATGAGAGTCATAGCATTCCACACCCCTACAATCTTTGGTTCACTAATAGATGTCACTTTTTTTAAAAACATCAGAGATGTGTGATGGTGTCCTGAGCAAGGTTTGTGCGAGGCAACAGTGGGCTTGTGGATAAAATGTAAAATGACATTATTTGAAGATTGTTTTAAATGATGGGAGGTAAATTAAATGATAAAGAACAGGTAAAGAGTTTGTTACAACCCGATAAAATTTTTAAAGCCTCCACTAAGTAAAAAAAAGTGAATCTTTGAGTGGCTAGGAAAATAAATTTAAAGAGTGCATGGGAATGTGATTTTACAAGGAAAATTAGAGAGTAAATTTTCTCAGAATGAAGGTTTTCTTTCATGATAAAAATTATTGTTTTCAATTGTAAGGTGAATGAAGAGTGAGGGACTTTCACTGAGGTTTTATTTCCTTCACAAATAGAGTATTTTAAGCTACAAATAAAAATAAGATATTTTCAACTCAAGGACATGATGATGAATGATGGCTTTTCAATAGAGAATAATTTTTAGTTGTCGGGCAAGTGAGTGCCAGATGCGTGAATCAAGGGGCAGATTGAAGAGTCTTCATGAAGTAGAGGGGGTTACAAATCAAAGGAGGATGAAGGATCCAGGTGTCTTCATCTCCATATTATTCTCATTTTTTTCTAGATAAAAGGGGATTCCAGGAGATATTATTTTTCTCTAGTATCTAAATAGTGTAATTTTCATATAAAGTGACTCTACTGGGATTTTAGGCTATTATTTAAGTTTCAAATTTAATTAATGTAATAGAATTTTTTGATAATGGAAATCATATTCAATCTATAGTTTAGGATTAAGAATGTCATATTGTCAATGTCTCCTTTGTGTAATACAATGATTTTTAATCAAGATAATCCATGATTGTTGATATTTTCATTGCATACTTGTTGTGATGAATGTTTTAACTAATAGCTTTTATTCAAGGAATAAATTAAATTCAAATTTTAGTTAAGCATTGAGAGCATTGTTATTATGTAATAATTTGGAAGTAGATTAACAATATTTCCTTAAGTGGTTGCATTAATGTAAGGCAGTGATGTTTCAAATACCATTAAATTAATGTCTATGTTGTTATTAGGGGATTATTTCATCTTGAATCTATTATGGATAAGGCACTGGCTTACTGGGTTTCTTTATTTGCAAAACCTAGAAGGAATCACCATATTTTAATAACAAACCATTCAGTCCTATTTTTCCTATTTTATAGGATATTGGTATTTACCATGTTCTCCATGCTAGTTAATGAAGGTTGCCCAATATTTTAGCCAATGTTGAGTGGTATTTCATGTTTCTTGGCATATTCTTGTGAGAGCATTATCTATTTAGCAATTTCCTATTGAGTGTGGATCTGAATCATAAGGTGTTGCTAAAAGGGTGACCCCCCTAGGTATTACAGAGCCTGAAATGCAGGGGAAATGCATTCCAATCTCATTTCATGTTCATTGTCCAAATCCTACACTAGACGTAAGCATGAAGTGTGGCTTGCTTCTAGGATTTAGTGAATCTGTTGATTTGGGGAACCAATAGGGTGAATGAGTCGCATCCAGGTGGGACTCATTTTCCAAACTTGGTGAATGAGTCCCATTTTGCCTATTTTTAATGGTCTGAGTGGGAAAAGTGGGTTTTTAATTCATATTTTTCCATGTCAGCCTTGGGGATCAAATTAATCATCATGTTAGAGGATTTCCTATATAAAAAAGCTTTCAAATCATTATTTCATCAAGCCTACATGATATTCAAGTCAAGCAAGCAAGAGTTAAGCATTTCAATATTTCACAAGAGCATCAAGAAAGCACTCAAGATAATTTCGAAGGCATTCAAGGGTAGATTCTTCATCAATTGTTACAGCAATTGAAGATCCATCATCATGGCAATGTTCTAATTGCATTAATTCATGTTCATGCTTCATTATCTTATTTCATCATTTTGTTTAATTACCTAAAAGGGGTTTGACCAAGGAAAACCCCTAGTCCCTAACAATCAACACTTTTTCTCTCTTTCTTTGTGTAATTGTAGATCTAGGTACTTTGAATACTTGAAGATCATTGAAGATTAGGTTACAATCCTGTTGGAGTTGTCTCCCCATTTTCAAGGTCACAATCTTCACTAAAAGATCATCTACAGTCCCTAAATCAGAGTTTTGGATCTAGGAACCTGGAGGAACCGATTGAGCAGACTGAGAAGAGTAGATTCATACATGAATTTCTAGAAAATCCAAATTGGACTCATTTGACACAAGTGGAAAATGAGTCCCAGAAGGCCAAAATTTTAGGATCAGCAATAATTCCAGTCTTCATTCAATCTTCTACAAGTTTTCAGGTTTACACTTCTGGTTTTACAACTTTATGTTCTAATTTATATGCATTTCTAGGTCATTTAATTCAAGTTTGTATCATATTAGGGTTTTGCATCTCATTTAGTATTTTATTGTCTTTTTCAAGTCTAAACTTGGTGGTGAACCCCTCGTTACATCATATTCAGTCCCTAGGACAACCCTATTGAAGATCTCTTTTTCTTTTGCATTGAGATCTCTAGGGTTATCCTTGACTGGAACATCTTTGAAAGTGGGTTTGAATACATCATCATTCCCCCATTTTCATAGGATCCACACATAAGAACCCCTAGATCACAATAACTCCATTTCTATAGAATAAAAATATTCCATACAATCATGCAATAGTAGGGAAATATGCCTCTAAATTGTAATCAAGATAGGGTAAGCTAGAATAATGGGGAAGATAATATTTTCCAAAAAATAGTGGAGCCACCAAAATCTTATAAGGAAAGAACCACCTAGCTTTTATAGATCATAATATAGAATAGGAGGTGTCTTCTCTTATAAATTGGTGCAAGTTAGTCCACTAGTTTTTATAAATCCTACCTATCAAATAGTGTTGTATTCTTCCACCTACCGTAGTGACAATTGTTTACTCTAGACAGTAGGAGGTCCAGTTTGAAGAGCTCATGGGATACATATAAATTTTTTTACAACCAAGAGTGGACCTCGATTATGGATGTTGTAATGAATAATAAATATCAAAAAATCTCATGGAATATGATAATATTTCTTTATTTAGTTATAAGTGAGGCTATTAAATAGATCATATTGAGGATCAAGGGTAATAAAATGTTCATAGAAAAACTAAATTGATTTGATTGGCTTTTAGATGACTTGTGAATAATTACAAAGAACCAAAGGTAGGTGAAAATTAAATATTGGGACACATGTTTCCTTTTGTAAGGATAGGTGTATTGTACACACACCAATACTACTATGTGCATTGGTGTACCGTCAAAATTTCACTTACAAAAGCAGGAATTATTTTTGTTCCCCTTGTCACATGCACCAAGCCACATACATTTTTTGAACTTCTATTAAGGTACAAGTATCAAATACCTATTAATTTAACTCTTCTACCTCTATTTCCATCATCTTATCACTTATTCAAATTGTGACAAGAGAGATCCAAAGGATAAAGCCTATAAATTATTCATTCATCAACAACACATAAATGATCACATTCTATGGTTTATAAAGCCTTTCATCATATTAACAACCCAAACCACTAACTCATAGGTAATAACTAATTAAAAACAAACATATAATAAACTAAAATTAACATGTTAATATAATATTTTCAAACTTATTCTATTTCACGCACAATAATTCCTAACACCCCCCTTTAGTGTTGGATTACCTCAAATTTCTTGCATCAATGGAAAATTTTCTTTGAATGTTGGTTTCTATTGATAATTTATCCAATTACAATGTGCAAGTACAAAATCTATTAAAACTTTATGGCTCTAAAATCCTTATTAAACCTGACCATTTAAATTCCTTTTTCTTTCACCTCCAACTATAAATTAAATGTATTTGTAACATTCTCAAATTATTTCTAGGTTTTGTGCTCCTATTCAATAGAGTTCAAAAATTATTTGAATATTTGAATTTTATTAAATGAACAATGTATTGCATTTTAGTGAGACTGTGTTAATCTACCATTTGAAAATTGAAATAGTGTACCAACAATATAGTGGTGCACAATGATAACATGCTTCCTCCTTTAAAGAAACTAAATATCCATCAAAGAGCATCATAATAAATTCATACCAATCTTGAAACAAATAAACACTCATATCTAAAAGATAAAAAAATCCTCTCAACCACCTTAACCTTGTGTAATTTTCTTCAACAACTTAGATATTTGGAAATTTGAATATAGAATTTGTTTTATGATTTTGAATATGAACACAATAAACATAATGAGGGAAAAATTATTGAAAATTTTTACACAATGGAAGATAAAGGTGATGCATAGGAATGATGGATGTTAAAGGGTTCACTATGAGTTCCATCGAGTTGATTAGTACCGCTAATAGAAATGAAAGAAGGATGAACACTACAAACTTCATATTTTACGCAAGGTCAATAGTATCAACTATTCATTTTTTTGCAATGCTTGAATTTTAAAAAAATGGATGGACACAAAATAAGGTAATGGGGTTGTATATGTCTATAGTATCCACTTTCCCATTTCATTAATCAACTCAAAAAATAAAGTACGACTGAGTGAGAATAAAAAAATGCTTCTTTCAAACTTGATCTAGTATCATACTAAAATGGTAACAAGAGAGATCCAAAGGCTCAAAATTATAAATTCATTTATCAACAACACATAAATTATTAAATTCAATCTCTTTATAAAGTCATTCAACTTATTAACTAGCCAAACCACTAACTACCAACTAAATCATAACTAATAACTAACTAAAAATTAATATTTAATAAATTAACATTAACATACACATTAATTATTCATCAATTTATTCAATTTCATGTACTATAATTCATTCATCACTTGATAAAACTACAAAGTTGTGTCACACTTTTTAAAGGAAACAACCAACACTGATCCAAGTTTTAAATTTGAATCACTAAAAAGTGGCATATATGTTTTTAAATTTTTAAATGATGTAAACTAATCAAATATTTATTTTTTAGTATATTTTATGTTTGTGTTTTAAAAATAAAAATAAAAAATTATTTCAATAATGTTTTTTTATAAATTGACACTATATTTTAGTTGCTGAAAAAATGCTCAAAAATAAAGTTACATGAGATGTCAGTCTTTATATAATAAGTTTTTTTCTTCAATTTTTTTGTGTGTATTTATAACTTGAAACATTAGTGCATGGATACATTTTTTTTCCAATTTTGATAAATATATATATTTAAAAATATATTAAAATGTGCACATATTAAAATATAATTGTTTCCATTTAACGTCAACTTTCATATTATTTATTTATCTAAAATGAAAAAAAAACTATACCATCTTGATATAATTCTTTTATCTAGTGCATCATATATTAAAAAAATAAATAAATAAGTTTTACTATTTTTCCATGACATGGTAATCAAGCTTATATTTTGTGTTGATAACCTACTTTTAATAAAAATAAAAAAATGTTATTTACATGAATAGAAGTTGTTACAAGCTCATTTTGGCCAGAATTGATTTTTAGTTAGAAATGCTTAGATTCACATGTGCTTTAACTGAAAGTGTGGCACAACTTTGTACTTTTACCCCACTCGCCCCTAACAATAAAATTAATATTTCAAGTAATATTTATCTAGGGTAAATCAAAAGTAGAATTTAAGCCTTTTATATTCCAAGAGTTGACTTGAACTACATAGAATGCAATCACAACTTATTACCAAAAATTTAAATAATATACACAACATATTTTAATTATATAATAATTGAATGTGATAAGAAAAAATAATAAAACTTTAAAATAAATTCAAAAGGTCTATGATTTATGTAGTTTCTTTTATTTTTATGAATAATACATTTGTAACATATTTTCATCACATAGTGCTTCTTGAAATAATTGTAGTGTTGCAATCATACACAAATTAAAAGGGCTAAGGCAAGATAGGGTAAAAATAAATGTTAGTGGTGTTGAGGGAACATGTTTAATACCTATTGCATTCTCTCAAGTCAAATCGCTCAACTATTTCAAAATATTTCCACCAATTTAATCTGAAAAAAAAAAAAAAATATATAGAATATAAGTTATCTTAAATATTAAAAAAAGATTTGAAATGTTTTTTCAATCATTATCTCTAATTTGAACATTATTTAACACATCTACTATGTTATGTTTTGTGTGGGATGACTTGGGATGAACCAAAACATTTTTACTTAATAAATATAGTCATGTAAAATATTCTATTAATATGACATGTTCAAACATTTTGCTATGATTTGTTAAGATAATTTCCTACAAGGTACAATAATCGCATTTATGCCCTCCCATGTTCTTATAATACGTGTTGGGCATATTTTTATGCAATTTGGTTAACCTTTTTGTATTATACATTTGTCTTATACACAAGATATTGCAATATACATCTATGACATAAAAATAATAATATATCCATTATTTTGAAATAATTATAACATGAAGATACATTTTGTAATAAGAAAGTAAAATATTAAAATTCTTATGATTTAGATGGTATATATCTATTTGAATGCTTTTTTAAATATTTATAAATATTAAAATATTATAATACATTCAAAATCACTTCTTTTTAATATGCTGATAAAAGAAAATTAACTATAACATTCATAAAATTATTAAAAAATAATAATACCATCTAAAACTGTTATGAGATAACCAACAGATACATAAATGAATAGTCATAAAGACCTTGCATAAAATAACATTTAAATCACATCACTAATTAAACTATTTACATGTACCCTGTTAGCTATGCAGCAATACTCGTTCTAAGTACTTTTATATAACAATATTAAGTGGTGTCAATTGAACATTTGTTATGATATTTCGTTACGAATTATCCAAGCAACTACATAGAGCACAAAGCTTTGAATGGACTATCACCTTAAACCTTGAGACAAATAATGTTATGCTCCGCAACATGTTTATCTTCTCGAATATAAATCCTATTGCCCGAAATCTCTGTTAAACTGTAACATAACTTCTGTGCTGAATAGAAAGTTACATTAAATCTCAATAGTAGTCTATCTAATGTACGCTTACACTTAAATAATGCTGTAGTTAGATATTCTTATATTCCATCTCTGAATTTTCAAGAGGATGAGAAAGTTTGTTTTCAATTTCAAACTGTACTTCTAACGACTAAATAAAGAAGAATCAGTCAGTTAGACACTAAAGCAGACGTGATCTAGTAAATACTGAGAGAAGGTTTTATTTGAATACTCCGTTTTGCCAAAACAAGAATTTACAAAACCAATACAAATATTTGCACCAGAGATGATGCTTATTTACCCTATATAACCATGTACATAATAGAGAATTATACATATCGTTTACCAAAAGTAACTACGACCTTCTCGTCATTAATCTTCATGCCTTATTCTGGATGTCCACCTGAAATTGAAAAATAACAATCTTAGACCCATGAAGATAATAGCCTAAAAAGACCAAATCTAGTATGAATAGAACTACATATACCTTATACATTTGGACATGTGAATCATTCTGGAGGATTCAATCCACACGTATTAAATATCTGGAGAGCTACCGGGATGACAAAATCTATACCCAGAAGTTTAGCCTTAAGTATTTTACATAAACATAATGCTGTGCCTGTGGACAAAACCCCTTCTATAACAGGACAACACTCTTTTGTAACATTTCCTCCACCTATGCTTATGCAAGACACCAGCTTTGGAAAGCCTTCTGGACATGGCTTCTCTCCACTAGAACCTTGTGGAGGGCTAGCCGTTGTGGGTACACTAGCAGTTGATGTAGAGCTATTTCCTATTGCAGCACTAGAAACTATTGGAGAGCCTGCTGTTATAGGAGCTTTAGGAATTGGTGGGTGGCGTGATGCTATTGTGGGCATCATGGTAGAAATCTCAGTTATCAGAATGAAGAGTATCGCTACAGCCTTTGCCATGTTGAATGCCTTGGATTATTCTATCTCTCAAGGTAGAAGGCAAAAATGCTGCAAGCTTTGTTTGTGACAAAAATAAGAGCTATGGGTGGGATTTTATAGGCTCATGGATTCTCTCATTTTACCGAATGCATAGGTCATTATGACAATTGGGTTAGGTGCATGGTTTCTGTGGTTGTAAGAAACCGAGGAAAATGTTGTCTGAACTTTTTCTTCACACTATTTTTTAATTATTTCCCTCTCTATCCACTAACTGTTTGGTAGCCGACTTAGATTTCCTCAATATATCCCTCGCAGTTGACTCACGGGCTTATTGAGGTATGAATCTCTTGAAAATTTTAGGTTTCTTCACGGACCTTGTAGTTGGTATTAGATTTGAGTTTTCGTGATCTATATTGTTATAATCTCTATGCTTGCTACCAAATGTGATCAAGTTGCAAGTCACCATCACTTTTAGTGTTAAAAATTGCTAGACGCATTCTAACGGAAGAGCTTAAAAGTGTCTGGTGTATTGTATTTTCGCTTTCAATTGAAACAATCAAGACGAAAAGTTATCAAGTTTTGTTTGCGTGAATCCAGCGGGGTCGGCAAAGGTGTTGGTGTATGAAAATGAAATCGCAGAGTGGAAACTAAGCTGATGTGTTGAATTCCTAACACGACAACGTGAGACAAACTCCAGCAGATCATGTCAGTTGGACATGTTGAGGAATAATTTACTAAATTTTCTAACGATTTATAGTCGCAAGGAAACCATTTCAGTAATAAGGATAATTATCTTTTCTTTAGAACGCAGTACTCAAATAGGGCAAGACTAGTTTTGCGGATTGAAGGCAAAATTAGGAGAAAACTCTTCCACGAATTTGTGGTTCTCGTTTCCTCCAACTGAAAAGACAAAAATAGTAAAGCGAACATATGCCACTCTCTCCACGACTTGTTGGAGAAAGTCACAAGTTGCTACTTTTTCATCTGCTCATTCAATTAATTCTCCCCTGCAAGTTGAAAATGTCATTCGCATAACAAGATTGCCATGTGAAGATTTACTATCACATCTTTGAGTTTACAAGTATTTGGGGTCAGGTTTAAATAATACATTTTAAGTTTTGATTTGTTTGTGTTCTATTCATTTGTTGCAAAGAGCATAGATTAATGAGATGTATTTTAATTAAACTAATTGATATAATCCTTAATCTAAAAAAAATTTAATGAACACAACAGGATAAGTTTTTTTAAAGAATGAACATAGATATGGAAAAAGGTAGATAGAAGGGCACCTATCACCAAAAGAATGGGTTGAATTGATAGGGCAGTGGCACTAGGTGTCCTAGTCTACAAATGCTAGAGATTAGGGTTTTAGAACTTATACTAACCCAACACTATCTAAAAGTTCTATGACTAAAAAAATTAGATTCTAGAATATGATAGTCATTGGATAATAAATGCTCCTTAGTTTTTTTATGACGAGTCCTTGAAAACATGAATTATATTAGTGATATCTTTAAGAAAACCTTCTTAAAAAAGATATAAAATACTGGTGAATTTTTCATTTTCATTGAAAACAATATTAATTTCTATTGAAGAATCTTTTTATTTATTTAAATAAATATAATTTAATCGGCGAATTTTTTAAATCACTAGAAATTTGTAGAAGATCTTGGTGAATCTTGATAAAAAAATAAGAGAACACATTAATTACCATGACAAATCATTCTTTAAAAAATAACTCCCATGGAAATGTAAGGGCCTAGGGTGGTAGTGACTAGCTAGTTCTAAATTTAATGTGTGAGTGCTCATGTCTATAATTCTTTAATTCCTTAATATTTTAAATCAAATATTGAATATTTTAAATCATCCCTAAATTATTTTTTACCACCATTGATTTCATTAATAATCTAATGGTTTTGGATAAATTTCAAGCCCCACGAGCATTGGAGCTTTGGGAGTACATTTTCGCCCATGGAATTTAACCCCAACCATTAGATTATAAATAAAATCAATGGTGGTAATTAAAAATTAGTGATATGGCCCTAAATTAACCAATAATTGTATAATATTATTGGTGAATTAATTTCATTTTCTACTATACCATATAAAATTTAGGTGAATATTATCTAGTTACTATTCAATACTAAGGAAAAAAAATTAATTTACAGGTTTAATAAAATAAATATTTTTGTAATTCAACCAAGACTAAAATAAAATTTTGTAAAAAATTGGTGATTTAGGTCACCTTATAGTTTGTACTATTAGCCATGTTTCAAATCCACAATTTAAATTATCATCCAATTGCCAAATATTAGCTGCTAAAAAATCACTAAATTAGTGTTTTGGAGCCTTGAGATGTCAAGTCCACTTCAATTAGTACCAAACCTATAAACCTACAAAACAAACCAAATTATAAGGGTTGTGCCATATAGGGGCTTGCCTTTGTCAAACCCATTGTTGGTGCTTTCACCTCCACAATGGCTACGATGATGGATGATAAAGAGTGTGTTCACTAAAGGGAGTAGAGGAAAAGTAATAGAGAAAATTATAATGAAACACAAAGGGAGATTACTACTTAGATTTGAAACCCTTGCTAGACTAATGTAGTTGTACCAATCTCACACAAGGAGGATGAAGAAATGTCCCTAAGATCCTACAAGTGTTAGTGCATATAACAATAATAACAAGTAAGAAACATCATACAATAATTGACCATAAATTTTTATGTTAGGTTGTAGACCTTAATTCACTTAAATTTTATCTCTACTATTTTTTTTATTCTACTTTTTATTTTCAATTAATTTCCTTGGGTTGCTAGAGAGATATTAGAATTGCTTAGGTAGAAAGGAGGGTAGAACACACACCCGCACACACACCCACACACACACACACACACACGAATCTAAACACATTTCAAATTAACTATTTTGGGAGGCCAATAAATAAATTTTAATTCTTAAACACATTGAAGTTGACTTTTAAATTTGAATTTTATTGCATGAATATCTAGGATAAGGGCACTAGGTTCTCTTGTCTAGGCATACCTTTCTCTATAAAATCCCAAGAAATAATGATTTAATTAGGTTTCTTTAAAAGGTCATAAAACAAGTAAATCATAAGCATAATTTTAGAACATATGCAAAAGAGGGTGTCAAACCTAGTTTAAAATTGTGAGCTAACAATTTATGACAATATAGGAAAATTATGGTGTGGGTTAGAAAGAAAACTTGAACCAGTATAGGAATGGTGTAGTTTCTAGACTCTAATACTAGTGGTGCATTGTGTAGTCATGTACAAGAAGATATGATCTTCACATTGTAAATTTCCTCACTCTAGACCAACAAATTCTCAATAGAGTGACCCTCCATGAAAGATTTGAGGAAGAGTGATGTTATTTCTAAATAATTGGTGACATTTATATCTCCTTGCATTTCAAGATTGTTGTAATAGTGAAAAAAATATCCAGATCTATGTAGAGAAGTTCTAGAGTATATAGAGGTATTCATTACTTGATTATATAGTTGCAGTTAGAAAGAGGTTTAGTGATGTTTATTAAAAAAGGTCCATAAAGATGTTCTAAGTGACAACAAAGTGTCGACATGCAAAATTAGCATCATGCATTTAACTAATTCATATTCATCCATTCATCAAATAAATCAAGTTCATTAAATTCAATCTCTAAAGTCCTCCATTTAAATTAAATAAATTCATCTCTAGTACTAACATCATCTTCTTTGATTAAATAAATCAATTTTTTATTTAATCAAGTCTTTATCATTTTCCATCTCTTTTGATTTAGTTTAATCCTTAAATATAAGTCAAATGGGTCAAATGACCTAATTTTTACTTAAGTTAACCAAATCATGATTAAATCTAATCTTAATGTAAGTCCCATCCTCTAGCTTTTCCCACTTGCACAAATAAATCATTTAATTGATTTATTAAATCTTCATTTTCCATCAACATGGCATAAAAGTGGAATATTCCCTCAAATTTGAATTAAAATCCAAGTTGAATTTTCCTTTCCAACATAGCATTAACTCCCCTCTTACATGTCCCCCACTTGGCATTTAAGACCCCTTCTTCTCCCTCCAACAAGCCAAATTTGAAATTTGAAAAGGCCACCTAATGTCATTTATTGGCACATTCACCAAAACTTGCACACCCTTGGCCCATTCACATGGTGACAAGTGGCTCCTTCCTATTGGTTGAATCTTTGTCCCACATTCACCCATTTTGCATGTCCCTCCATCATTCTCTCCTATGAATAAAAAACTCATCCTTTGCATTTGATCTATCCACAATCCACAACTTCATGCAAAGTTACTCTCTTCACATTGAGAGCTAATTTTTTCCATTATCTTAGCATTACATCTTCATCATTGGCTTATCAAGGATTGGGAAAGGGCTTCTTTCCACAGAAGCACCAATCCACTATGAGATAGGATTTACTTAATGTTTTATATGCTTTAGTTATATTGTCATTTGTTTGCAGTTTGAAGCATGATGTATTATTTCAAATGAATGCTCTATTTGATTTGCTTAAGTTTACTAACAATGCTAATGGTTGTTTATTTTTAAGAAAATGCAGAAAAAGGTATCCACGTTATGGCATTAGAAGGAGGGCATTGGAGAATTGGTACTCTTGAAATTCTTAGTTTTCCAAAGTTTTGGATAAATCTATTTTTCTAGTATGTAAATTTGGTTATTCGTTGTTTCTATGACTTACATGTGCTTGGAATAAAAGCATGTGTTAGAGTTAGCTGATATAATCATTGAAAAGAATTGTTGCATTAAATCACTGCATTATATAGCTGATATCCTTACGACTTTATATCGCTGCCATAGAGCTTTTCCTTGAGCCAATATTGTGATGACTAATACAGTCAACTCGCACTAAAGACTCCTGAATCTCTTTGTATCATAGCTTGCAAGTGTGCGTTGGGACATTCATCTCTTTAGAAATGTCTTCAAGTCCAACCTTGACCTCATCAACCTTAGCAATAAATGCCAAATAGTAGCCACAATCGGAAGGCAGTGACGTCCTATTGTAAAAAACCACTAGAAAGCACACTGCAACAAGAATCAACCATGTTTGAGCATTTTATTTGTCTTTTCAAGATCAACATCCAATTTGATATCTAAAAACTGGAGCACTCTGTTGTACATTCGCCCCTGTTCAATGACATTACAATTGATGATGACCGCGACCTCTGTTATTGTCAAAGGAAGATTAATTTTTTGAATAATCACATAGATACAAGCACCAATTAGAATTTCAAACCATGTTCCTGCACCCCACTTCCAGTGCACCCCACTTCCCGTGTGAGCTTTTCCACCATATTTTAACCTCGTGCACTCTGTTTGCAGGTAATCTCAATAATGATGTGAACTCCATTGATTTCTTCTCTGCAATCGCTTATTTTCTTTCATGATAATCATATTCTTCGTTGCTATGAACCCAGCGGCTATTACGCTTAGTTGAATAGAGACGAGAAGCATGGGCTCCGGTGTCTGTAGCGGACACAAAGTTTCTAAAGCATTTTCATGTTGCTGCATCCCATGCCGCTGTGAAAGTGAATCTTCCTTTACGTAACCACACGACTCGCACTCCACCATCCCCGTAATGCCATCTGTTGTCGCTCTATACCCTCTGCATCTGTCACATTGCAATGGATTTTCCATTCTGCGCGCTTTTTTCTAGAGACATGACCCCAAGAATATTAAAATTTAACACTTTGGTTCATAATATCATTGTCCCTACTTGATTAAATGTTTGTACTCGCATATATTTATTAATCACTGTTAGTATCTATCCTGCGTATCAAGGAGGCATCACTCTTACTACGTTGAATATTGAACTACAAAGGCTCAAGATTTTGATAGCGGAACATTAAAGTTGTACGGTATTAGCATCTTCTCCGTAACTTTCAATTTAACATTCTCTAACACCTTTGGGTAAACTTTATTTTCACGTTTTAGCTCGCCAAATTGAAGGAAGGTCAATATATGTCGATACCATGAAGGTTGTCGATGCCATGTTTTGTATATCAAATGTGAAAAGTAAAGCTCGTTGCTTGGAAAGAAGCTTCTCTCTCAGTTTTCATCCTTATCAGGTGATGGCGTGCGAGTCAGAGATATTTTTTCCTTCTATGATTCCATATAAATCTACATGTGAGAAACATAAATAGAACATTAAAATTTGGTAGCTGACTTAGATTGCATTAGAGCATACGGGTGGTTCTAATTTATGCAACCAATGAAGGGTATACTATCTAGCCAACTATCCCTCATGATCAAATGTGTTACAATAAAGAGTTCGGCATCGGAAAAGCTCATGACGTGATAACCAGGCCATTCTCTATGCACGGTCCCTAGTTGGGATATTCTCCATAGTAGAGTGTATTCAAAGCGAATTTTTCATTCTATTCAAGCTAGCCCGCTGGCTGAACCACATCATCTATGTATGACTAGATATGAACTGTGCAAGAGAATTTTTTTCCAAGGCCTCCCCTGATACGTTGGAGCAAGCTCTTCTCTAATGGATGCGACGACTGTAGATGGGATAGGTTTGAAGATAATGGTTCCCAGATCAGGCTCGGCGACTTTTGCTTGAATTTGATGACAACTGTATTCATGTGAGGGGCGAATGGATACGATGACTCTATTATTCATGTGAGGGGGCGAATGGATGCGACGACTGTAGATGGGATAGGTTTGAATGGTTCCAGATCAGCCTCATCATTTTTTTCATATTCTCTGGCATTCTAAATCTTATTGATTTATAATAGTGTTATAAAAATTGATGTTATCAAGGACATTAATTAGGTTTGTTTAATAAAATAAAATTGCGAAAGTAATCTTGTCTTAACCCTAATTTGTTCAAAACCATCGAATAATATTATTTGAAGTTCATTTTTGAAGGATTCAAAAAATTACTTTTTTCTAAGGTGTTTCCTTCTTTGCAGCATTGGGATTTTTGCTCTATAGTGGGAGATTCTTTCTCATACTTCAACACTTTCCAATCAAGTCCAAAGGTTATCAAAATCAAACAAAAACAAGCAGATTGGAGTTAGAAAATTGATCGTTGAACTTGAAATTCACAAAGTGTTTTTAAATGCTTAGAACTTCCATTCTATGCTTTGGTTTTCTATTTTCAATCAACTCACATCTTTTTAGGCTCTTAAAAAGAACATTTCAATTTTCACGACAAAGGGCTTAAAAAGAAATTTAGGACAAACTTACTAGAGTTGGTTTTCGCATTTAAAATTTGAACAAGGAAACTTTCATATCTCATTTTGGTGCTTTAAAATGAATCAAAATCATTGCTTTATGGGTTTAAAAAGAACATGTACTACTTTGTCTTGTAATTTCTTACTCAAACTAACACCATTAAAAAGACGTATGCGCTTCTCTCGCACCTCACGACAATCTTGAGAATCAAAAAGCTTTTTGGTGGTCTTAGGTTGGGATAAAGTAATTGCCTCCACACTTCATTTTGGGATTAAAATTGAACAAAAAATCTTGTGAGTGTGAATAAACCTATTGCATGTGTTCTCCCTTTGTTTCTAAATGAAGGTTGATTAAACTACGAATATGTTTAATCGCTATTATTTATCTTAGAGGGCCTGCCTTGTGGGAAAAAGTACTCACCTAAGGGAATGACCCAACTGATAACACACTAAAGCCAAGTGTATTTCTAGCTAGGATATAAAAGTGGGTACTGGAACAAAGGCGAGTATCAGGCGGTTGGTCCTGACGAGAAGGGCAATAATGGTCTCTCATTGTATTGGTCAATCTCCACGAATGGAAAATCCAAATTAAAACCCTTGTTTAGAAAGGCCAAAATCCTAATCTATTTGTTGGCACAAGAATGGTCGTTCTAAAGCCGCCACACAATTTTACGGCTTTTAGTAGAGATGGAAAGTATGCCATAGGAGATTCATGGGTACTGATCCTTGGCTGACCTGAGAAGCGAGTGCACTATAAGGGGGAGCCTATGTGGTCAAGCATCTAACCATTCACTAAAAATAAGCATAGTTGGACTTGTCCAAGTGGGGAGTCAACAAATACAGTCTTTCATATCCATAGGATTTTGCTTGTTCTTGGTTACAAAGCACTTTGCTTTTCCGAAAAAATTTGGAAACAAACATTTAACATTGTCATCAAAACTTCAAACCCTTTAGGAAGAAAATACAATTGACCAAATTCTTGTGTTATTGCTTGCCCTTGGGCTTTTATCCTTAGAGGTTTCTAAACACCTTGATTTATATCTCAATTTTCTTACTAAATTTAATAATAGGTAACCCTTGCCTTGATTTCATCAAAGTTCCACATGATATACCTTGTGTAATGAGAAGAAATTAAGACATTGGACATATAGTTTGAAAAGCTAATCAAGAATACGTTTGTGGTAAAAAGAACTCATTAAGCAAAGTTAAGAAACAATTGGATCCCACACATGTGCTTGGCATCTTTTGGTCATGTGGTTTTCATGCAAACATTGGTCTTTATTTTTTGAACTACTATTAGAGAAAAGCATGTTCTTCACTATCTTGGTCTTGTAAATGAAGTCCCTCTTAGGCTCATTTAGGACCAAATCAAACACTTCTTTCATCCCAAACATCAATCAAAATCCATCCCACCGAACAACTTTAGAACTTTGGAAACATCATTTTAGACTTGGGTAAATCAACCAAATCAAAATGATTTGTTTAGTTAGGTGTGTGTTGATGAATCCTTCCTCACACACTTAGTTAAATCAACACACCTTTGAATGAGGTCATCCTAAGATAACATCTAAACAACTTAGGGTTTACATGTTCATTATCCAAATCAAATCAATCAAAATCAAATCCTAAAGTCTAGCATTGACCCAAAGTTCCTAAAATTTTTAACACCCATATCATTCAACCCTATCATCCTTCATCTCATCATTGGTCCTAAATCCCTTAGAGGTCAACAAGGTAAAAACACAAGAGTAACATGGAATATAAACTTGATCCATACATCATGAGCAGTCTAAACCAACCAAACTATCAAATTCTTACAATGCCAATTGATTATCAACACTCACATTTATACAATCCGTGCATGGGATCATTATCTCCTACAAACCTCGATGGTACAACAAATGTGAGTATGCACAATGAAAATTTTGGAACACCTTTCCTGATGATAGATTTAAATCTAAGACCAAACCTACCAATCTATCAACCAAAAACCCAATGCATGATTCTTCCACAAAACATCATCATCCCACCAAATCCATACATGCCAAGTACAAGTTTTCAAAACATGAACATTTCAAATCCACACTTGGAAAACTTTTGGTTAGATATGCTCACAAAACACACAAATTTTGTTCAAATTCCAAACAAGATGTTAACAACTCCATGTATTGATCCAATTCAAGGTAACACCATACAAAATCAAAGTTACCTAAATCAAGGAAATGTGAATCCCAACCACAACAATGTTCAATTTCAACCTATAATTCCAAATATGAACATCATTCCAAATCATAACATTGTCCAAATTCAATTTGTCTATGATCCCATACAAACACCACAAGTATGTGTTCCAAATTTACTTTAAAAAAAGCCAAATCAACTATATCAAGGGTGTCAAGATCAAATTTTATGAGATCAAATTACTTCACTTGCCAAAATAATTGACTGATTTCGCCAAGACACATCTTCACTCCAAAATCAATACACTCTACCATTGGTTGAACCATGTCATCAAAGCATGGAGTTGTGTCCACAACCACATCAAGAACACTATCTCTAGTGTCAAGAGGTTAGATATGAAGATCAACACCATCAACAACAAACTGAACCTCAACATCTCGAAGATCAATCACTACATCTTGAAGATCAATCACCACATCTCCAAAATCAATCACCACAAGGTCAATTTAAAGTACAAGTCTCACAGGGTAGCAAACAAAAATACACACCACTTGGGAAGCCAATTGAATCGGTCATTAACCAACTGGTAAATGAGAATCTCATCAAGCTCCCCATATATGGGAACTATCAAGAACCCCTAGTTAAACCACCTGGGTATAACGAGGAACACCATTTTGATTTTCACAAAACAAAGGGACATGCCACATCAAGTTCTATTTGACTCAAAAATATCATCCAAGATCTCATTGATCAAAAGATAATCACTATTGGGGATAACGATGAAGATTCAACCACTGGTGATAGTATTAACAATCTCCCCATCACAATTTTTGAAAACAATGATCAAAATCTATCCATCAATGAACATATTAAAGATGTTTCCACCTCATCTGATGACCAACTCACCATACATCAAGAACCACTTTTTAGTGATCTATTTCAAGGAGTGTTAGTGTTATTTGATCCTATTGACATAATCCATGATCCATCAACCAATGATCATGTTGAAAATGTCTCTACATCACCTAATGAGTTAGAGAACATATCTCAAGAATTTATTCCAAAACATGATCAACATCTTTCAACAAAGTCTAGCAATGTCCCTTTCTAATACATATCGACATCCTTTGACCTCATGGTTATAGATAGTGAAGGAATCCTCAACTCAACATTTGATCCAAGTCCACTCAAATATCAAGAGGATATTGAACCACTTACCATGACTAATGATGATATCCAGGAACCCTTTGAAATTGACCCATGTCAAGAACTTGATCCAAAGCATGTCAAAAGCAATTCCAAAATTAATCAAGATCAAGAATTTGTATCTCCAAGATACTATAATGATCTAATGGAAACTCTCCTATCTATTCAAGATGTCACAAATGATGATCATATCCACATAGCACATACTCCTCCATGTACCCATGAGATGAATTCTATGGATGGACATGTAGATGATTTTCATTCAGAACAAGATTCGTTTACTCCTAAAATTATTACACAAAAAGAGTAGGTTATTGATTCCTATAGTCAAACCGAGTTGTCAACATCAGGATTAGATATATCCCAAACTCAGACTGAGGACATCATAAATAAAGATATCTAACATTATCCACTCAAAGAAAAAGATCAAACAGAACAAGATATTCCAGAGTCAGCAAAGTACCAAATTGAAATAACATCATCTGCAGTGGTCATTTATCAGAGAGTGCTTACTGAACAAGACATCTCAAAATAGGAAGAATCAAGGAACAAAGGTGCTACTACCATCATACTGGGGGCAACTATGTCTAAAGAAAACATAAACATAGGGAGCATGAAGAATCCTTATGATCAAACCGAGGTTAATACTACAACCAACCACGTCATAAATCTTCATCCACCCATCACCCCATCCATGAATTGGGACCAACATCAAAAGAAATATTTCAATCAAAGCACAAAGAACATTATCAAAGCAAAAGAAGACAAGGAGAAAAATGGACAAATCAAATACAAGTGGATACCAAAGAATACAAAGAAAGATTATCCCTATCAAACTCCATCAGTCAAGGAAACTATGGGGAAAAATAAAAGAAGGAAAAGTATCCATCAAAGATTTCCACAAAGGCAAAAGCAATCTTCTCAAGCAACATAGAAAGTATATCATGTGGTTGGTCCTAATTCCATGCACACTTATGTAACCACCCATCATTGCTCATCTTCCCAAGTTTGGAGAGTCAAAGGTTCCAAACTATCAACCAATCCATCTTTTATTCCTAAACACACTCCATCCATGCCTCCACGCATGATATCCAATTCTCACATTGACCATATGTTTGCAACAACCCTTAATCATAAGGATTTAGAAGGAACTCTATCGCGATGTGCACACAAAGACAAAGTTAACCCTAGTATCAATGAAGCAGATCAGGAATCCCAAAAGTTGAATTCAAGTGCACGTATCTTGGCAAAGCAGATTCTTCATGCAGAATATTGATGCCACATTATTATAGAAGCATCTACATTGACAACACTAGGTGGTGGTTCAACATGAGCTTAAAATCTTTTAGAAAAACTTAAAAAAAATAAAATGAAAATCCAAGAATCTGTCGAGGAAAAATAATCAAAAATAGTAAAGAGAAAAATCATCCTCTAAGGTAAGCCATGGGTGGTGCTTTGGGAAAGTACCATGATGAAAACATAGCTAAACTGGAACTGTCGTAATGTAGAATTGAGCATCTGCATGTGTGCTAGTTGGTGGGAGCATCTCCATCCGCGTAAGTCTAGCATTGCATTCATCAAAATGGATCCATTTCATCCATGAACCATTTATCTAATCCATTTGCATCCAATCTACCATCCATATTCCCTACATTATCTTGATCTTATGGTAAAACTTTGGTGTACACTTTTCCTTGTTTATACGTTAAACATCTTGACAGGTCATTTTTCATTGATTCTATCCTACCATTATCCGGGCTGAAGCACTATCGATGAGCATCCTCTGGCTGAACACCTTATCTTATCACAAGATAATTCATATATGTCCATCCATATACCTATCTAAGCATCCATCCATGACATTCCATACATTGCTAGACACTGGGGGCAGATATTTTCATCTTGCTTCGGGAATAAATCTTGATCTATATCCTCAAACTTATGTAGTGATCCGAACATTTGAAAATGTAGAGATCCAGTAATCAACCACTTATGGTGAAGATCCAAATCACTAGCTCATGGCATGAATTTGACAAAGAAGATGTTGCTATGCATGGTTTTATCTTCGGTAAAACATGCGATCAAACAATTGATACCAATCACATCTAATTTGTACATCAACGTCACACAAATCATTCAAACAAATTTTGTTCCAAATCAAGCTTCATCAATCGTGATCAATCAAATCCAATCAAAAAATTATCATCTTGGGATATCCTTCCTTGCATTGTTGTGTATCCTCAAACAATGTTATCATCATCAATCCATGATCCAATCAATCAACCCTAGCTTTGGTTTTCAACAAAATCC
>VDFB02370955.1:0-79611 GCA_007258455.2 Sequoia sempervirens
TCTTCCTTTTGCCATCCATTCTTCATGTCTAGGTGAGCTTAGTGATGCTTATGCCATGAATTTCATGCTATTATTTGGGTTTTCTAGAGTAAAACCCTCGCCATGTGATTTTCTCTGGCTTTTTATGATTTTTTCTTGCTTTTTACTCTTGGAGGCATAAATTTTGATTCTGAAGATGAACGTGTTGCTACCATGACCTATGGAACCTTGGCACTTTCTAAAAATAGAAGTTACTAAAAATAGAAAAAAAAGCAAAAAACAAAATTTCTAAAAATAGTAAACCCTAGATTGGTCCCAAAGTGCCAAAAATAGAAAAAGCAAAATCCCTAAAAAATAGGTAGTGTTAGAATTGACTCAAAGCAATGGCATTCCTCGTCCTCCAGACCTTCTGGGCACTTTGACGATGTCTATGCACTATTTTGAGCTTGAATTCTCTACTTGGCTCGAATGATTTTCAAAACTCAAACTCCTCATTGTAAAAGAAAAAATGGTGATTAGCAGTTGCGATGCCAAGGGAAAAACCCCAAAAGCAAAAAAGAAGGGGGTCCCCATTTGCAATGGGGCGATGTGTGAAAAGTTCACAACAGGGTCCCACCACTCTGGTATATTTAGCCAAATAAA
This sequence comes from Sequoia sempervirens, assembly GCA_007258455.2. Taxonomy (NCBI): domain Eukaryota; kingdom Viridiplantae; phylum Streptophyta; class Pinopsida; order Cupressales; family Cupressaceae; genus Sequoia; species Sequoia sempervirens. The sequence goes on from VDFB02370955.1 coordinate 622, forward strand.
AAGATATAGGCAATATAAAGATTCAGTGGGATAAGTGAAAATCCAAAATACATTGAAAAAATAAAATACAATAAAACAAACCAAAATAGTACCTAGGATCATTTTACAAAGGGCACCTCACACAGCTAATTTACACCAACAAGTATATATAATTGATAATTGCCTTTCTGTAACAAAACACAAAGGATCCAAACCTTTCTGTCAAAGCAAAGATAGACCAGATCTTTTTTTTGTAATATGTTATAAAATTAACCAAGAAGCAATATCAACACTATAGAGATTCCCATCCTACATGAGTGGAAAGAAAAAGCATGATTAAGAATGCACAATGTAGAATGCTCACCTGCTTATCCATCTTACGTTTAGCATATAAACTCTTGATTAGCTCAGTATTGCTCTCCAACTCTTTTGATAAATGGTTCTGAGAAGCTTCTGCCCTTGTGCATCTTTCCATAAGATCTACACGCTGTTGAACAAGGAGCCCTACTTTTTCTGCTAAAACCCTGATGCAAGCTCGAAATTCGGCAGAGCCACCATCTCCACTTTCATTAACAGCAGAACTATAACAGTCGGATCAAAATTTCATATTAGATATCCAGCATCTATTTCAATTTCATAAAAAGGAAAGTAGCAACAGAAACAATATTCTGGTAGAAAGTTGTTTCCAGAATGACCTCTGTATGGATTAAAAGAATTCCTTCATAGGTCATTCCAGAAGCTGTTTTCCAATATTCATGTACTGTAGAAGATTAAGAACTCTTAACAACATTCAATTCTACAGATATATCGGGTAAGAACTGAAAGAACCCTAAGAAGAAAAAGTTTCAAGATTTCAGAAGCCACAAAAATTAAATATCCCTTCATAATAATTTAATTGCTAAACCCTTTCTAACCCAGCAAGATGAGAAAGCCTTAATTACCCAATCATATAAAGCTCATCCCCGCTAATTAATCATATACAGCTTATAGTCCATAGTTATTACTGTTCCTTATTTTTATGGCCATATGTCAACTATGTTTCTCCTAGAGAAGAGACATAGCGCCTGGCAAATACAATGTACATTGTTCATAAACATGTGCATCACTAATTACCTCCCAGGTGACATTGCTAGAGAGCGCAGGGACTCTACAAATGCTGGTCCAGCTCCACTTGGAGCAGCAACACAGTTCCGCAGTCTTTCTAACAAAGCCCTCAACTTAACACTTGATGCACGAAGTGAATTATACTCTGCAGCCTTACGATCTGCTGCACATAAGTTTGTTTGTGCTTCTTCTCTAGCTTCATGTAAGAGATTTTCTAGATGAGCACAATTCATCTGTTTATACAGAAAAGACCATACACAATAATTAGAAATTTTGGAAAGGGATGAAACAGAAGTACAAGCATATAAGCTCCAAATTAGTGAGAAAATAAATACTTTTACATAAATGCCATGATCATAAACCGAACACCACATGATACAATTTTCACTATGACAAAGATTGCAATTCTTACAAGTTACAACAGAAGCTGCGATATTATAAATGGTATACAAAGAAACAGTTACATTCTGCATGCATTAACATAAAGTCCTTTCCATTCTGAATACATTGACATAAAACCCTTTTCATTGGTAAAAAAAGTGCATGAACAAATCTCAATTCCAAATGCAGTAATCCCTAGGATCACCGTGATTTTCAACAAGCAGGCCCTGCTAGCACCAAACTACAAACATAACTACAGCAAAGAACAAGGTGTGAAGAAAAGGCATAAACATGAGTGAAAACAAATGACAAAATGAAACATTACATTCATAAAAAGCAACACACACAGGTTTTGAATGCAGTAAAATGAGGCCAAAATGCACAAGGCACTTGCAAGTCAGCACAGAGGTCCCTACGCATAAAAACACCTTGAAGAGTCTGAAAAGTAGGAATGCTATTGTGCATCTCTAAATAGCATATCCTCTTCCATTATATAATGAAGAATTTTGATAGAGATATGTTGTGATGTTAAGCTTTTATGACTAGCTGCTGTCCTACGTAATTATGAGAGGTATATTTTATGACATAAAGGTTGCTATCTATCTGACATGTGATCTACTTGGTAGTTGAACAATTAGGATATCATTCTCTTCTCTTATTAGTTATTATGCTAGCTAAAGGTTCTATTATCTTATGTATCAGTCATACAAACATTTTATAATGTCAAAAACTGCATACCCTTGCAATTTCACTCTATGTTGTGTGTCCACTTTGGTGTCCATTCCCTTAGTATTTTCGTAGGCTCATTTCAACCCTTGCATTAGCCTTTTTCCTTCCTATGGTTGCTTAGACCTTGTTTCTTGTGGTCACTTTTTAATGTCATTTTTGTGTTAACTCTATGCTCTTCTAGTTTCTCATCATTTTTGGGCCCAAACTGTCTAGACACTAGTGCATCACATGAACGTCCACATGTCATGCTAGCATCTTGTGATAGTTTCTCATTTGATAGCTCTTTTCAAACATTTTTCTATTTGTCATCTTTCCAAGTCAGTAGAAATGGCTAAAAGTAATTCCAAATGGCTCATCAACCCCTTCCTTTTTCCCTCTCTCTCCTTTTTTGAATCTAATCTTTTCATTTTGGCTCTCTTGGCTCTCCCTGGGCTCTCTCCTGCATTATCTTGCACTCTGTAGCTAGTTACAGCACTCTCAAGCTCTCTTTACCTCTTGGCTTCTTCAAGCCACTACAAGTGATATTGTTCTTGTTTCTTCTTGTTATTTCAACTTTCTTTTATTGTGCTCTTGCGCACCTTGAGATTATCGCATTCTGCAAATTACATTTTAGTTGCTGTTCTTATTTCTAAATGCACCTATATTAAGAATGCACTATTTTCCTTCCTATCTATCTATCTTGGCTGCTGTGGAGGTAGAAATACCAAAGCAAGGATTTGACTTAGGCAAATCCACAAACAGCCCCAAACATTTTTCCTTTTCCTTTGCAGTTGTAGTTATTTTAAAGGCACTCAACCACCCAGAGGTTGGTGAATGTATTCTTATTTATAAATTCATTTATATTGTTCATTTGGATCATGTAAATCTTATTATTTCATTTATTTCTTTGTATTTTTATTGTATAATGTTTGTTGGTGCATTTTTATTGCTGATGTTACAGATTAAGTGAACAAGAAGATTGGATTTTTGTGGGAGCTCTTCCATGTTCTGTTTGTACAGACAACAGAACACACAGACGTACGTGCAAATGCGCTGGTGTCCTAGGCAGTGACTTCCTCCTTTAGGCTCCAAGTTCCTCTTTTTGTTCACTTTTCAGATCTGTAACTTATTTGGGTAAATTATTATTTTAATTTCCAGAAAACAGTCTTTTCTCAACTTTCTTCTATTATTCTAGTTAAATAAAACTCATTTTAAAAGCATTTATAAGATTACAGAGTTATTGTATTAAACAGTAATAAACTAGTGCAGTCCTAATATAAAAGCAGGGAAAATCATTTGGCTAATATATTTTAGCTAAATCACAAATTTTCCTCTTCTACACATTTGAAAAACAATGCAATACAAGAGACAAAAAAATGAAATACTTCCGGGGTAGTAGAACAGGCAGAAAGCCGCATATAGAATTACAACAAAGCAAATATCCCAGAGCATGCAAACCTTCTTTTATATTAATTTTTAAGTTTAGTGTCAATGAAAATCAGAGAGAGAAAGAGAGAAAGCAGATCAATGTTTAGACACTCTCCAAAAAATAGGGTTTTAATATAAATGACAAAAAACATGAAAATGTGAGTTTTTTCGACTTATTTCCAATATCAATATAAATCATATTTTGTACAGTGAAGTGTGAACAGTCTTTCAATACTGATTGGATTTCCTGATGCAATGAATTCCTTGAAGTTGTGCTAATTTTTACTTATGTTTTGGTGCATTTTGTCCATTATGGATTCAAGAATGCTGCATCTACCCATTTATCATTAAGCATCAAACATGTAAATCATATATAATATCAAAACTGTTCAGCTTAAACCATGTCTACTCAATTTCATAGTCTATGAGTACTTTCATAGGTTAGATGAGGTGCTCTGTAAAGAAAGATGAGGTCATGGGCACATTTTTCTTATTATCATTTGTCATTTTTCCACCTGAGTATTTATTGCTGGAGGCTAGTGCCAGTTCCTTGTTAATAGGCCTTCAGTTTCTAGTCACAAGCTGATTACTGTCAATGAAGGTGGGCCATCCTATGGTTAAATATGGCACCCAACAGTCAACCTCAGGTGGCATAGGTGATGGTCATGGGCAGACCAAAAACATTGTTTATGGGGCAATGCCTAAAAGCTGGATGTTCCCATTGTTTCTTCTCCTCACCAAGCTGGAGCCTGGGACAACCAAGTGCATCCAATTCAACATTGCATGCAGAGGGACCACCTATGCCCATTGACATTCAATGGAAGCAAGAAGTACACTAAAATTAAAGGCCACTGATGCAATACATATGACATAAGTACAACGTAAAAATGTAAACTATAAAATGAAGGAGAATTTGACTTAGTTGTGTGACCTGCATACCATGGGGATCATTAAAATCGGAGACACCTTCGCTAGTTCATATATGGAGGTTTGGATAAGACTGTATAAGGCTGGCCTTTTATTATGAGATATACATTAAGGGAGACAAAGCAAGAGCTGAACTTCTGGGCAACTCAATTGTTTGGGTTCGAGAACTATTGTGTTGGAACCTACTGTGATGCAGTGCCAAAAACCAGAAAGTAAAGGTTCACCAAAGGGGATTATAAAGTTATTAACATTCTTAGAATAAATGAGCAATGAAAGAAATAAATAAATCAATATTGTGAATTCATGTACAATTAGATGGCATCTTCATAGTTGTATTAATTTACATTTTATAATAAGTAAGTGCATAATCCTATTCACAATATTTTCAAGGTTTCTGAGTGAAAGCAGCCATCACCTGAGACTCGTCTAAGAGTTTTAAACTAACTTCTAACTCCCTCCTGACAGAGGCAAAATCCTCCAGGACTGTAGCCAACTTTGCTTCAATTGCAACACAATGCTCTATTTTTTCTGATAATGCATTCTGCAACTCCATTAGTGCGTCTTCTTTCTGTTCAGATGCAGAATTACTTTCTCCCTCAACCCTAAATTCAGAGAATGTTTGATCTGTAGCATGACTTACATCATTGTTTTCTGAAACCACTTCCAATCGTGCTGCATTTCCCACCTTCTGAGTTTTATCTCTACCATCAGCCTGCAACTCCTCTTTGGAAAATTCCAAGGCAGAATTACCCGAGGGTGTTGTAACTGCAGAGATTGCTTCTGGAAGCATTGCCCCAAGAAAATCGGCCATATTTTCGTCAACATTCTCTCGGAACTCACCTGACTGCCCATCCAGATGCTCATGTTTTGAAGAGCTCATATTAACAGAGGAGCAAATCCCCTCATCCATAGGTTCAGGTAAAAGTGATGGATTTTGTGCCATTCCATCCCCACTTATAACTGACGTTTCTGACTTACAATCATCAGATTTTGATGCAGGGACACTGGATACAGCACATTCAATACCATCTTTCCTTTCTGACAGCTTACTTAGATGTATAAACTGATCTGAGAGCCTTCGCTCCAGTTCTTGAATTCTTTCTTCATATTTTGCACATTGCAGCTGCTTCACCTTCAAATCATTTTCAACATGTTTCACATACGCATCCTTCAAATGCAATGCATTTGTTGTTTCCTGTGCTGCCTTCTGTAAGAGACCTTCTATGCTGCTCTCATCTACTGCATCATAGTAAATATCAGGAGCAAATGAAGAGATAAATGCTACAGCTGAGGCAAGTTCTGATTTCAACCATGCATTCTCAACCTCTATTTCAGTTGTTCCAAGAATACAATCACCATCATAATCATCATCCATCATCCCAGTTTCATATTGCTTACCAGTATTTAAAGAACTCTGTTCACCATTACCAGAATGATAGCTGCTGCTAAATGGGGCAAATGAGCCTTTTCCTTGTGCATTTGGATCACTCTTGGGCAGAAGTCCTACTAAGGATTCTGGAGCATAGCGCTCAAGATCTGCAACATCGATGTCAAGTAAGCTGGTGTCAAATGGCTCAATATTAACAATACATTGTCTAGGGACATCAAATAACCCCAAAGCTTCTAAGACATCCTGAGGGATGTAATCACTCTGTAACTTTAAAAACTCCATCCGTCTTTGTACTTCAAGTTCTCTCCTACTAGCCAGTTTTTCAGCTAGTTGGCCTGCTTGCCCCATGTATAGTTTCATAGAAGCTTTTCTCCTAACCACTTCTGCCAGGCAAGCCCTGTATGAAGGACCAATTTTGCGAATAGATTTCAGCTTAGCAAATATACCATCTTGATGACGCATAGCTTCCTTAAATGCTGACAACTCAAATCGTATATTTCGAATACTAGACTGAAGAGATGCCACCCTTTGCATATTACTGTGCACCCACACACTCATCTCATGTTTCTTATCTTTGCAAAACTCAAACAGTTTATTTATTTCATAGCTACATGCTTCCAGTCTTGGTAAGTAGTTCTTATCATGAGCATCATACATAGGACCCAGTGCAGAGACTGCATCATGAGGTCTAAGTGAAGAAGCAGATAATTGGCTAGTCAAACAGTTATCTACATGCTTCTTTACAGTCTTTACATCTTTTCTGCAAAAATAAAAACTATAATGTCTTAGAAATTAATGAAAATGAAGCACACACAATGAAGTAGCAGATAGAGGTTATCAGTAATATAACAGAAACAGGAAATGGGAAAAGGCAATACAACATAACATATCAACAGTATGGTAATCCAAAATAGCAACAAGCTGGCACATTTCTTCTTAACTAACAATAGGGAAACATATTGCAAGAATTAGATTAAAAAGTAAGGAGATCAACAATTCAGTATGCACTGTGATATAGATGTTTATCTTTAATTTGGATGGATCAATGGGTCACTTGTGAAGAATGAACACTAATGAAAACACTATGTATTTTTACAAAAAATACACCAACCATGTGGCAAATTGGCCTTGGGGGCATATCATGCAATGTGGGTTCATTATGTGTAACTTGCCTTTTCTGTGGATTTGGTTCAGATTTTTAATGTGATTTGCTATATATCATATTATGATCACAACCAATATGCTATGAATTCTACATTTAGTTAAGAATGCATAAACATCAAATTTTCAAATAGAAAATCAGAGTTGTGTCCATATTTATCTGCCAGTACTACATTTCTTCTTAACTAACAATAGGGAAACATATTGCAAGAATTAGATTAAAAAGTAAGGAGATCAACAATTCAGTATGCACTGTGATATAGATATTTATCTTTAATTTGCATGCATCAATAGATCACTTGTGAAGACTGAACACTAATGAAAACACTACACACTTTTACAAAAAATGCACTGATCATGTGACAAATTGGCCTTGGGGGCATATCATGCAATGTGCATTCATTATGTGTAACTTGACTTTTCTGTGGATTTGGTTCAGATTTTTAATGTGATTTGGTATATATCATATTATGATCAACCAATATGCTATGAATTCTACATTTGGTTGTAATACATAAACATCAAAATTTCAAATAGAAAATCAGAGTTGTTGAGAGATATCAAGTTTCCACAATCCATCATGATTGTAATTACTTCAAATTTCTGGATTTGATTGCGTAAAGTTTTTGCATCAACGTTTCGGATCACAGTCTGTGATCCATCATCAGGATGAAAGCAAGAGCTGAAGGAGAATGTAAAGTTGCAGACCAAGACCAACTTAAAAGGAGGGAGGAAGAGAAGGAAGCACAAAGGACGAGGAAGACAAGACAATAAACCAATAAAATTAAAGATAAGAGAAAAAGAACCAAAAATAGTATAGGTTATAAAATAAAATATGAACAATAAGATTTTACATAGAAGCAAATTATTATAATGAAAAAAAAGAGAAAAAAAAAATCCAAATTGTAGTCAATTTATTGAAATTAATCAAAATGAACAATAAGATTTTACATAGAAGCAAATTGTAGTCAATTTATTGAAATTAATGTAAGCAAATTATTATAATGAAATAAAAGAGTTGTGTCAATATTTATCTGCCAGTACTACATAATAAGCCTCTCTATAGTAACCGAATTGAACTACCATTGTAGAGATAAACTTGCATTAATTTTGAATGGCATACAAACCATAAGTAAAGGTAATAAAAGTTTTCAATGCAGTATGCAAGATTCTAACATGCATAATACTCTAAAATAATTACATCAGACAGGGAATGAGATTATCCTGTTCTACTAGCACATACCAAAAATTCTAAATGCAATTAAATCACTAAGAAGCCAACTGGTTCTGAAATTGAATAACACAAATAAAATAGTTAAGAGACAAAACATAGCTGTAAAAATGGGGTTGACATCAGATGGTGCCATAAGTTATTGAGGAAGACAAGAAAGAACATACAGGACTGCTTTGTCAAAGCAAACTCCTTAATTTGCCCATGCGAGAAGGGGTATTATTACAGCAGCAGTCAACTGATACATGTACATAGATGAGAGAGAGAGAGAGAGAGAGAGAGAGAGAGAGAGAATTGTCTTGTGTAATATCTAACATAACATGTTCTGCTTTAGCAATAGAAGAACTATTTCCAAGAAATGGATTAGCATTGCATACCGTAAAGTATCCAATATGCTTGATTGTTCCTTAAAGTATCCCTCATGTTCTCTGACCATGTCTTCTTCACGTCGCAGATTAATTGAAGGTTGGGCGCGAAGCAGATCTTGAACCCTACGCTGTAGTTCAGCATAAATCGGCTTGAGCTGTGACACTTTTTCTTGGAACTGCTTGTGGGACAAAAGACATGCCTCCAAAGTCTTCCGTGATATGTCTTCTTGTCGTACAAAGTCTAAAAGGCATTTATACCTTTCTGTTTGAAGTTTTGGATGAAGTTTGCAAGCCTGCAATCTGTTTATAGTCTTTTCAAAATTTGTCAGAAGATCCATGTGATACCTCTGCTGGTGATCAAATTGCTTCATGAACTCCATATATGACTGATTGAAAATCTTGCAGGAGAGATCCATATTAGCCCTCGCAGTCCCAAAAGCCCTTTCCTGAACTTGTCGCTCCTGGACCAATCTCCTTGACAGTTCAATTCTGGCTTGACTTGCAATGTAGATATGGTGACCCTTCTGAAAATGGCACTTGAATTGCCTCTCATACTGGGCCAGTGCTCTCGAGGCCGGATCTGCTGCATCATCCAACCGATGGGGGCTTTGAGCAGATGATGGGATAGGAAGCATAGGAACCTCTGGCAGTTCAATAACTTCTCTAGGAGGTGGAGGGCAGTCAGCCATAAGTCGAGTTCGGTTGTAAAGAAAAACATCATGCCCATCACAGGGCAGCTTGTAAAAAGCCAGTGATTTCTGTGGCTCCAATCCCTTGTCCCCACATATCAGAAGCTGCTCATTAACATTCACTCCGGTTACAGATGCCAAACGCTGCTGTAGAAATTCCACAGAGGTCGCACCGTCACACTCAACCTCGATGCTATGGCCATTTTCGGCCACATGGATCAAAAGCATCCTCCCAGGCACAAAATCCTCAGAAACAACAGACGAGCTCATTTCAACACGAATGAATTGTACCCAGGCAGGCAATTTGAGACAGGTGATTTTTCCGCCAATCCAAAAAGCGGGAATAAAATGTCCTGCAAGGGTTACTAACTGATGACATAAAAGTTTCCTCTACACAAATATCCTAGAAAATTGCACCATCCAAATTGCTAAATCAATGAAACACAGCGCACAATACTTACAGAAATTACAACCCTCAGCCCTCTACACAAAATTGAATAACAAACTCATGCTTTAGCCAAATGAAAAGAAAGAAGAAGAAAACAGAAAAACCCGAACGTACTAATTACAGATATCAGAACCCTCGTTGAAGTTTATTTGAGCTGTCAAAATTCTTATCAAAACCACCCAACCGAAACATTCCCTATTTTTTAATTTCAGAAGTCCAAACTATCCACCATCTCCACAGAGAACCGAAACAACAAAAACTCTATTTATATTTCACAACTACAGGCTGCCCTAGCTGAAATTCTTAGCCCTAAAATCCCCAGCTCACCAAAGCCTAGAGGTCCACAAATTGAAACCCCGAAACCTCAATACAGAACTGAAACAGCTGAAACTCTCCAACAAATCTAAAAAAACGCACAACAATGAATATGAATCTTCTCTTTCCAATCAATTTCAATATTTCAAACCCTAACCTTAACAAAGAAATATTCGGGCCGCCGCTTCCCTTGTATTTATGAATCCACAGACCAATCCATACTTTCCAAATAGTTGCTGCTTATGCACACTACTCATATAAAATCACGGCCAAATCAAATCCATAATTGATATTCATCCACCAAGCCCTACAACACCAATTTCAACACAAAAATTAGCCAACAGCAGCTCGAAACCCCTACCTCATAGATTCTAAACCCTCTCCAAAACATAAAAGCAAAAATAACGCGTATTTCCAAGAGATTTGTAAACCCTAATTCACTTCCAACAGCTAAAATTAAAACCTGGGTATTTGCAAATTGTTTCCACCTCTTGTCTTCACAAAACAAATGTCCTCCCTGCGCCAAAATTTATGCTTAACTTTCCACTGTATAATAATTATTACAGAAAATTAAACTCAGATTACTCGCAATGATAAGTTGTGTGGCCTCAGGACTCCTCATGATAATTTGTCAAAGCTATCAGATTTGATTCTTCCTAGGGAAATTTCTTCCCTCCTCATAACACGCGCACATATAAATACAAATTATTTTGACTATTTCTTGGGCAAAATAATTCAACAATCAATCATTTTTACCGCTTTTTCACTCTTCCAAGAGCTGTTTTGGAACTTTCCGGTGGCGTAATCGTTTCTCTGGTTGCCAGCTGGCAGCGTGCGGACAGAATGTGCTATGTCGGCTGCTCCCAGCCATTGGATGTGCGCGGCGCCATACGGCTCTGCTATAAGTTTAGCTCTAAACCGGTGTTTACTAGATATTTTTAATTTTAAGTGGAAGGAGTTGTCAAAGTGGCTTTTGATCAAATGGAAAGAATGCTTGGCCAAAATAAGGAATTATTTTTTTATTTTTAGGAATGACTTGAAATTCAAGTTACTCGGAATAGATATTCTTGTATTCTTGAGTTTTCAATAGATATTTATGGAGGGGGAACTTTTAAAAAAAATTCAGTGGGTGTTCTTGATATTTTTTAGGAATATTTTAAAGCTAGTGGTCTCATAATTTTAATAGTGCAATCTAGCTTAAAAGTTTTAGATCCAAAATTTAAGGAATGAACTTCAATGCTTTGATAAAAATTAATAAATAACTAAAGTTTCTGTCATTTTTATTTTCTAAATTGTAGATGATAGTAAGTTGTAGGGGCAATTTCTAGCCCACCTCAATTTGAGGGGCCTAAATATGTAGTTCTAAAAGGTAGGGGTTGCTATTTTTTAGGAAAAGATTTCAATTAATCTTGTAGCATATTTTGCTTTGCTCCATAAGACCCCCTGCTCCTTGAAAATAAATTTGGAAGCTCGTCCATGGGACCGCACTCTAAGATGAAGGAAGTATCATAAAGGAAAAATTTAATTTCAATAAATGAATAGCTTTTATAACTTAGCATTAGGTTAAAAATAAGGGATAATATAAGTTTAAGTGTAGAGTAAATTTGATAAGATTGATTATCTTTTAGTTCTTAACATTAAATCAAAGGTACTCATTATCTTTTAATCTTAAATATTAAGTTAAAAGAAGAAAAATAGATTTAGTTGATCAAGGAGCATTGGAGAAACTAGAGTACAATAATTGTTTTATCCTACTACCTTTTAATATTAACCAAAAATTATATTAGTGTTAGAAGTACATTATCCTTATTGAGCATGTCATTCTATAGGTCGATGAATCAATTTAAATCACCATGGATGTTAACTTCAAGTGACTATCGAGGAATTGCAAAAGTATCAACAACCACAATCAAAAAACAATGATTCTACCAACAACCGCAATAAAAAAATAATGATTCATTCTCCTCTTCTTGATTCATTCTACCAACAATCGAGGAATTACAAAAGCATCAACAACCATAATCAAAAAATAATGATTCATTCTCATCTTCCTAATGATGAATCACTAAGTGTGATTTGAAACGTTGATCCAAATAAACATACACAGAGAAAATTGTATCTAATTCTCATGGACTGTGGAAAAATCATTCCTACTAATGATTCTACCAACCAACGCGATTGAATTTCATTAATTTGACAAAAAAACAAGGAGAAGATCATTCAATGATAAAATGAAAATTATTTTAAAATATTCTATTTGAGAAAGTCCTTTGCAAAATTTTCCTTGAATGGATAGATCAACAATATTTCCTTGAGAAACTGGCATAACTCCTCTCATACCTACTAATTAGTGAACCTAAGATGTACTTCCTCTAGCTCTTGAAAAGGACATCATATGTACTAGATTAAAAGGATCAGGCATATCCTATAATTCAAATTCATTTCTTGTCTCTAATATTCAGAGATATCATACCATATTTTAGTCAATAGATGCCATGAAACAATTCAAAATTCTCCAACATCTTAGAAAAAAAAAATCTTTAAAATGAGAACTTTAAATAACTTCATTTGCATCCTCAATAAAAAAAAAATTCTACATCATTTACATCTTCCAAAAAGATTTACAATTAATTTTTTTCTTCTTTAATTTTAAGAAAATACTTGCAATTTTATACATAAAGTGAAATAACCCATCATCTTCATCCACAAAAAAATCTTTAAAAACATGAAGTAACTTTTCAAATACAACATAATGTAATTAGTTAAATAGAGATAGCCACATATTTATCTGAAGAAAAAAAGTGAAGTATACTGGAGATATACGGGGATAGCGTGGACGATACAAACAAGGAAGTTGTATATATGAAATAATTATATCTTGCATCAATTTAATATTGGTTATAAATTTTTCAATTTTGTTGAAAAAGTTTTGTCAAATTTGATTTAATTAATATAATTTTAATTATATTATATTGTATTGTCTTTTAGTTAGATCTATATCACGAGAGTAGAGAAAGCATTTTATATCCTCACATTTTGGTGAACCCACAATTTGACCCAATCTAAGGATTAGTCTTAAGTAACACACTTAAGTTTTTTCAAATTAAATATATTTTAAATGTATTGATCTATTTTTTTTTTGTCTTAGATGTCTTTTGCATTCATTAATTTTTTTAGTTCTTAAGTAAGAGACGTGATAATTCCACAAACCATAATGCTTCTAGATGTTTTTATATAAAAAGCAACAAAACAAGGGTGTTGTTCCTTTAATACAAAGCCCTGCAGGCCATTAGGAGTAGAATAACATCATCAGCACATTAACAACAAAAAACAAAACACTGAACCAAACACCCTAACCATTCCATAATGCTTCTAGATGTTAACTATGTAGAGATTTTTAGTATCAATGTTTTAGATCACATTCCATGATCCATCATCAAGGAGAGGAGAAAAAGTGATGATGGATCACGAAATGTGATCTAAAATGTCGATACTAAAAATTTATGCACAATTGACATTTAGGAGCATTGATAAACATGTTAGTTCTTGTTGTCTTGTTTTCTATATTAGGTCATTCGTCTTTTGATTCAATGTTGATGGTGTGACCCCTAGGATGCACCCATCTATCATAATGTAAGGGGTAAAGTACATTCTTTGCACTTTTACACCACTTTGGGCAATGTGGCAAGTACATTATTGTAGTATTCAACTTGACTTGTCTAATGCACAACCAACCTCAAACTCAAACCCATCAACCAAAACCTTATTCTCCATTACCTAATTGGAACCAAACTAATCTATAGGTCTCCTACTAGCTTAGATTAGGCCATATACATTGGCCTTGTCCATAGATTGGTTTATATCATGCAACCCAGTTCACCAAATTCAAATTCGAAATCTCTTGCTTTTGAAGTTGACTTTTCTAGAATTTGACCATTATTTTGTTGATTCACATGTCAAATGCCTCAAGCTAAGCAAGTAGGATATTGTATTTATAAATATTCTAAAGTTATTAGCTCGCATTGAAATATCAATCAAAAAGCATATGGAAACAACACTTGCATATATGGAAATCAAATCACATAGAACATCTAAACTATATTCAACTAAATTATATCAACACCCTTAGACATTACATCACGTGTATGCACAAAAAATCCTAAGGGGTTTGACTAGAACAAGAAAGTCTAAAGTATTCCTTCTAGCCTACAACAAATTCCATCATACTTGTGAACACAACCCTTTGTTAAGTGACAAGTATAAAGGGCAAGAGCACATGACGAAAGGTCACATGGCCATTAAATAAAGTTGTGCTATCAATACTAGACTACATGGTGTGATTGAGTCCCAAACTAGGTTAAACAATGCAACTTGTTGTGCATTGATTTAGTACCAAACATAATTTTGTCACATGTTCCTTCTCTTACATCCAAAATCATATTGTAGTTTTTGGTTGTCAATTGTTGCAAAACAACAAATCATCACATATCAATAGAAAAAGATAAGCATTATTATCCTTTATCAATTTTATCAAACACAACTTGGTCAATATTACTAATTATATCATATTGCATTATCTTTTAATTAAATCTATATTGCATTAGTAAAGAAAGTTCAGTTTATTTCCTTAATCTTTAACATAAGTGCAAAAATAAGAGAAAATTTTGAAACAATTTTAAAAGTTTTTCCACTTCTTAAAACATGTTGACATTAATAAGATAATATTTTCACAATCCATATTAATCATGAAGAATGCTTGTAAATACTAATTATGTGAAAATATTTTACATCGATATTATATTAACTATTTTAATCATTTGTCATAAGTCTTTCCTACAAACACCTACAAAACCTTTTAACTTCAAACTCTATATCAACGTAATAATAAGAAATTTGTTTCCCTAATCTATTTGCTAAAAAAGTACTAGAATTATTTTTGTTTCACCACTTAAAAACATATTCTTCTTTTACCCGTTTAAGAAAACAAAACTTAGGTTAAGTTTAGGAAAATTTAATAGGTGGTGGAAATTTTTGACAACCAAATGAAAGGGGTCCCATTAAGTCATAATTCCTAGCAATGGTTGAGGTAAATGCACGTTACCTATGAATCGTAGGCCACAAAATTAAAGTTGAGGTAGAAAGACAAAGGGGAATTAATTTAAGGTAGAATTAAAGTACCTTTTCCTTGTCATGTCTTTTTCTTTTATGTTTTTGGATTCTAAGAGTGTACAAGGTATATTTTTGTTTGAATTTTGACTGATAATATATTTTGATTTGATTTTGTTAGTATTCGTGTTAATATATATATGTGTGTGTTTATTTATTTTTAATAATTTTGGATTAGATTTGTAACATTATTTATGTATTTATAGATTACATTATTAGTTTTTAAAATTTATCATGTTGATTCTTTTTTTAAATCATTATGAGTTGGTCTTGTTGATTTATTTATTTGGTTATATTTAAAATTATTCATTGTCATTTGACATTATGTTGGAATGTTAAGAAAACATCCAAGCCAAAAGATCTTAAAGGAGAATCTATGTTCTATTGATAATATAAATAGTTGTAGAACCAAGATCCTAGTACCTACAAGAGACAACAAACAAACACATTAAAAGATTCAAATGCAAGTCAAGATCAAAGTTCCCCATAAAATCTATTAACAATGTTCAAAATAGGAATAAAAGCAAGAACACAATGAAAAAGCAAGGGAATAGATTAAATCTTATTAAAAACATGCAAACTCTTGATCTTATGGGGGAGTTGGTGCCAATTTGATGTGGAAATTGGCCCTTTCCTAACTCATATGCAAGCTTTTGATGATTTGGTGATGATTGATCCACTTGGTGATTGCTTCAAATAAATTTCATGGAGAAAACCTGCAATAACCTAACTATGCCTTGATGAAATTGATAAAAATGCTAATGCTTGAAAATGAAAATGAGTATAGTAAGTTTGCTCAAATTGTGGATGATAACAATGAAGGATAACCTCTCTATTTATAGAAGAAATTGAAGAGAGAAGAGGCAAAAGGGATGAATGTGGGATAAAAACCCGACCAATAGGAAGAAGCCACTTGTCATAATGTGAATGGACAAGGGTTGAGCACATTTTGATCAATGTGCAAGTTTGAAATTTGAATTTGATGAAATGGCATGTTTAGGGGGGATGTATGAAGAGTTAAATGCCACTTGGCTCAATGCACAAGGACATGTAAGAGATTTTAAATGCTTTGTTGGAAGGACAAACCCTTTTGGAGGGATTTTTTCAAATTTTGGGAATATTCCAACCATTGATGCCTTTTCAAAAGAAAATAGATAATTTAATAAATTGATAAATTGATTTTCATGAGCAAGTGGCAAAAGCTATATGATTTGATAGATTAGGATTAAATTAATCACGATTTGATTAATTTAATGAGGGATTAGCTTATTTGACCATTTGATTTAGATTTTTGGATTAAAATAAATCAAAATAAGAGGAAAATGATTTAAACTTAATTAAATAAAGATTTTGATTTATTTAATTAACGAAGATGGTGTTAGATTAAATCAAATAAAGATTAATTTAGTTAATTTAATGGAATGACTTTAGATATCAATTAAATAAAATAAATTATTTAATTAAAAGAGGGACTATAGGATTAATTAAATAAAAAATGATTTATTTAATTAATAGGAGATGATGACTTGGTCGGATAAAATTGATTTATTTAATTAAGAGATGAAATGTGATGAATTTAATTAAATAGAGATTATTTAATTAAATGATTAGCAGAGAGATGATTCAGGATGAAATAGTGTTAGTAAAATCAGGATCAGGTGTGATTGGTATATTTTCCATGTCTATAATAGTATTTCCATAATGCATGGTATTGATCAAATTGATTATGTTTTAAACTGTGTATGAGGTTTTTGCACCAATATTTTGAATCACATTTTGGGATTCATAATACTTAGTCTAAATTAGAAGTAAATGATCTAATTTTTATTCATCTTAGGTCAATTATTGTCTTTAACCTTTCACATAAAAGACGTGAAGAGATTTTGCTAAGAGTCTAAGGACAACTTCACCATTACAATTCAACAAATTCCTTAATTATATTTATAAACACCACCTATCTTACACATATTTAGACCCCATAAATTAGAGCAAGAAATTTCCAATAGTCGATATTCTACCAATTCAAATATGTGAGATAGTTAAGGTTTATGTGTAGGTGCATATCCACACTTCCAAAGATAAGTCCATATTTGTATAGGTGATCATAAGTGAAAATAATAAGTTCATAAAATATAAGATCTTCATGTAAGCAAGCAATAAAATTTTAACACCTTCATGATTCAATCAATTTTAAAACTTTAACACCAAATTTTATCATATTGACTCTTTTCTACTAGTCGTTGTGGGATGACCTAACACACTTGTGTTGACTTATGTTTTTGGTTGCATTTGAGGGCATTCATTATTATTTGGCATCATGTTGGAATGTTAAGAGAATATTTAGGCCAAAAGAGCTCAATGGAGAACCTATTTTTTATTGATATTAAATTGTATTTTCATAATCCATGGTGTTGATTAAATTGCTTCTAGTTTAAATTGTGTATGAG
Organism: Sequoia sempervirens; assembly: GCA_007258455.2. Taxonomy (NCBI): domain Eukaryota; kingdom Viridiplantae; phylum Streptophyta; class Pinopsida; order Cupressales; family Cupressaceae; genus Sequoia; species Sequoia sempervirens. Next base: position 18,364 of record VDFB02370955.1, read on the forward strand.
ATTTTTGCATTAATGCTTTGGATCAAGATCCATTGTGCATAGTTTAAATCATAATTAATCTAGTCTATTTTTTATTTGCTTGATTATGACATCATCTTAGTTCTATTGTAAGCTTTCTTGTTATCTTTGATCCTTCACAAAAGTTATGAAGTTATTATGTTAAGAGCTTAACTATTGACAACTTCATCGTTACAATTCAAAACATTCCTTAAAGGTGTTTATAAACACCACCTATCTTTATGCATATTTAAACCCTATAAATCAAGGTAAGAGAATTCTAATAGTTCATATTCTACCAAATTAAATATGTGAGTTATAGTTAAGGTTTATGTGTAGGTTTGGGGCGAGGGGCCTAGCTCAATTGGCTAAAGCATCATGTTGCATGCAAGAGGTCACGAGGTATAGTCTCCCCCCAAACCCATGGTACGGAGGGCGTGTCGCACCAGCACCACCAATAACGTGAAAAAAAGTTTACCAAGCACACTGCAATTTATAGGGGGTGGATACCCGACCGATTCCTATAGTCTTTTTTTAGGTCTATGTGTAGGTTCATATTTGCACTTTCAAAGATCAATTCTACACTTGCATAGGTGATCCTAAGCAAATATTTTTAAGTTTATAGAATATGAGATCTTCATCCAAGTGAGACTTAATTTTAGCAACTTTGTGAATCAACATATATCACAATAAATTCTTTCCTTCATAGTCCAACTAAGTACTATATTTTAGTTCAATATTTATTTTTAATTATTAGTCGTAACTCCTACATTATAAGCATTTATTATTTTTCAATTATTTATCCTAGGTAAATTGTAGTGAAGGAGTTTATTTTCCTAATATTTTAGTGAGCCCACCATTCCTACACCCCTCAGGGCTTACTACTTCATCCTTAGGGTTTATAACTTCTACATTAGAGTTTCAAATCTAATATCTTTGATTGTTACATCTTTCTTTAAGATCTAATTAAGGTTTGGATCCACCTCTATTTGTGTATCGTTGATTTATCCATATTAAGGTTTGAACCTTTATTAATATTTTTTCTTTGATTCATACATACTCGCCCTTGTTTATGTCTCGTTGTTATCTTTTGTCATGGATTCTCATTGTCCCTTATCTTTGGCCTATATTCATACCTTTATTATATAGATTGAATTGGTTTTACCATTTATACCATTTGCTCCCACTATACTTGATACACTCATGTCTTTTATCATTTGAATGGGATTATTATTTATGAAGATGTAGTTTCATGGAATATTCACATTTTCTTCCTTCATTGACTTAGTTATTTGCTTCTCATCCTTCTTTCATATTCTCACTTCACTTATCCTTGCACCTTATTTTTCTTCTATGTCCCCCATGGATAATATGGGTGATTTTCTTGAGAATAGTGATACCTTACCTTTAAAACTTTTCTTTCACATGTTATGACTCAAGATACATCTTTTGTGATAGATATTTATCATGTCAACTTTTCTTTGAGTGATGATGTTTCCTTGGTTATTAATGATGATGGCATGGCCTAATGTCATTCTTTCTACATGGCATATACTATTTTCCATATATCTTATGCATCTTCATGTTTTACATCTCATATTAACCCATCCTTTTTTAAGAATATGCTTATTTTTCATGCCTTAACTACCACATAAAGTCATCTTATGATGAGATATACATATTAGAAATGGTTAAAGAGCATAATTTACTTGAACAACTTAAGAATAATCCAGCCAAAATCTCTCAGTGATATTTTATGTATTTATCTAAGACACGTAATTATTTTAAGATGATATTTAAATTAAATCAATGTTCCGTCTATTGTTACTCCTATAGATATAGTTATTATTCTCAAACCTATTTATAAGGATATAAATCTAAATTTTCACTCATAACTCATATCTTTCTTCCCCCTTGTGTCATTCAAGAACACTATCTATTGTATATTATGGTTAAATATACAAATGTCCAAATACAAAGAGCTTTGGTTGACAATGTTGAAAATGGAGGTAACTATGTAGCTTAAAACTTGTAAAACTATGTGACTGTAGATCTAATTAAGTGTTCTTTGTTACAAATTCTTTGTGTATGATTATCTGTTTAGATCAAGTTTACCAATTGTAGAAAGAGATGAAAGATTGTAGAAGAATGAGACAAGATAGAAGCGGCACAACATATATGTGGAGAAACCCTTTTGGGAAAAAACTCCACCACTAGAATCAATAGTGCTTGTATTATTTAACCTCAGAATAAGATTACAATAACGATGTATCAATCCTTGATTGATATGCTTCCTTGCCTTCAACAATCCTTCTTCGCAACCTACAATAAACTCTGATAAAACTCTCTTCAACTTGTTGAAATTAATAGACAATAATGAGCATTGAAAACTCCAAAGAATTTCCAATTACAAGAGAACAAAGCTTCTCTCAAAAACCTACACCTATTTTGTGCAAGTAGAGTTTCATCTTGTAACATGAAGTCAAAACCAAAGTCTCCTCAATTTAGGCACCCCAAACTAAACACTTAACTAATTGTTGGTCAAGAGAATATCTTCCAAGCTTCTCCTCAAAGTTGGCACCCAAGAATGGGCCCACTTAACTCAACCTTGTAAATATCTTCTCATGCAAAAGGTGTTAACTCAAAGATCCCAACTTGGGCACCCAAGGTGGGTCCAAGTCAATCTTTGTTAATTGAAACATATCTCTCCATCAATTTGAATGTATCCACCTATTATCTGTCATGCAATTGAAGTCATTAGTCATGCAACTCGAGTCAACTAAATTCAACTAGCATTCAACTGAAATTAACTACATGCAACTGAAGATAACTAAACCATAACTGAATTGAACTGAACTAAACTAAATTGAACTGAACTCATGCGTTCATATCAATCCCTAACTTTTAGGATCAAGAACATGCATTACTGAGGTGTTATCAATACTCCAAATAGTTAACTTAAGCAAGGTGGGTTCCACCTTCCATGTGGGTGCCCCATGTGCTCCTATCTTGTAGGAGCTCTTCTTGGACGCCCCCACATGTTCCTATCATTTAGGAATAATTACAAATGTCAATTTACATGTTCATTTCAGTTGAAATTAATCTCTTTCTAATCCTAGTGTTGGGGAACACTTTCCAAGGACCAAGGAGATACATGAAATATGTTTAGGATTGCAATTAAATGGCATCCTATTCCCAACATTCTCCCACTTGACATTATACATCGTAATTATTCTAAACAAGGAATCATTATTATAAATCAAGTACAGGACTCAAGTTCAATGGCCTTCCTGCACCAAGAGAACTTATTTGTAGGAACTGGTTTCATAAGATAATTTGCAACATTGATCAAAGTGTCAACTTTCTCAATCAATACCTTCCCACTCTCAACCATTTCTCACACAAAGTGATATTGAACATCAACATGCTTAGTACGAGCATGATGCATAGGATTTTTGGCTAAACAAATAACACTCTAACTATCACATTCAAGTTTAATTTGCTTGCAATTAAAACCAATACCTTTTCCAAGTCTTTGTAACCAAACTGCCTCTTTAGAGGCATGTGTAGCAGTCATGTACTATGCTTCTATGGTGGAAAAATCAACCGTGGGTTTCCTCTTACTCATCCAACTAACTGCAGCTCCAAACAAAGTAAACACATAGCCACTTGTCGACCTTCGACTGTCCAGGTCTCCTGCCCAATCTAAATCAACAAAACCCTATATGTCCAAATATTTGTGTATAATATCAATATCATTAGCACCATGATAAACCAAATAGTAATAAGAAGTACCTCGTAAATATCTAAACACCCTCTTAACATAAGTTCAATGTTCTTTACTAGGGTTAGACATAAAACTACTTAGAACTCCCACTGCTTGGGCTATATCTAGTCTCATATAGACCATTGCATACATTAAACTACCAACTACACTAGCATATGTAATTTCAAACATTTCCTCATAATCAAAATCAAATTTAGGACTCATGTCTAAACTTAACTTCGTGCCAACTGGTAAAGGAATATTAATTGGTTTACTATCTTGAATGTTAAACTGTTTCAAAATAGTATCAACATAGTTGTTTTGACTTAAGGGTAAGTGCACCAAGATGGTTCCTAAAAAGGGGGCTTAAGTGGCCACTTTTTTTCTAAAATCAGGAAATGCCAACCTTGGACATGAAATTGAGGTTAGTTACACTCAAAATTTTGAGATGGAACAAAAACAAGGATCAAAGTGCTTTGAGTCTACTTTCTAAACTACTAATTTATTTTGAAAATGGTTGAGATTAAAGGGTTCAAAAAAGGGATGTACACAAATTGGTGTTGTTTTTGTCAGAAAAAACATAACATAGCAACTCTTGTACAACCTGAGCACAGTGAAATTTTTTGTAGTATTTTTAAAATCGCTATGGTCAGAAATTAGCTAACAACATCTAGTTGATGCACAATTTTTCTGATAATTTTTTAATGAATATTTGATTTTTTACTAATTTTCTAAGTGGGCACTTCCTGAAAAGCAGAATTTTGGCCGTGCTCCCCTATAAATTTTGGAAAATAATTGATTTTTTCTTTTTCTTTTTTAAATTTGTAGAATGGAGTCTAGTTTCTAAAAATATAATTTATTTGAAATTTTGATGAACGGTTAATTTATAACAAAAAAAACACCAAACACTACTTTTTGGAAAAAAATAGACATACAAACAAAAGAAATTATGGATGAAAGGCTTAAAATTGTCAATAAGTGAAAAAAATTGCATCGTTGGATAGTTAAGAGAGAACCTAACATTACCCATGTTTTCGATTTTGTCGATATTGAAACTAGATGCAATCTTAATGGTGAGCACATACCCGATTATGTGAAAAATTATAGAATTTGCAAAAACATGTCTCTAGCCTTGTTGGGAATGCCCTTCAAGCCTTTGGGTTGGTATTCCAAGGAAAATACTTTCACTTTTTTCTTCTTTTTTTAAACTCAAAATAATGCAATTGTGTTATAACGCGAGCATGTTTTTTAAAACATTTTTCAAAAGTGGCCAAAAAATTGGTACCCAACTTCATGCACCCGCCCTTAAGCAAAGCTTTTTGTTACCTCTGCCTTTGCTAATCTCCATACCAGGGATATATTTTGCAACCCCTAGATATTTCATCTCAAATGTGCTAGAGAGTTGTGCTTTCAATTCTTTGATCATTACCTTGTTGTTACCAATAAACAACACGTCATCAAAATACAAGATAATAATTAAAAGCTGATCATCAATACATTTTATGTAAACATATTGATCTTCCTCACTCCTAACATAACCAATTTTCAATGCAGAAGCATCAAACTTCTGGCACCACATTCTCGGTGACTATTTCAATCCATATAAAGATCTCTTTAACATGCAAACCAATTCTTTTTTTCCTTTTACAACAAAACCATCAAGTTGCCTCATATAAATCTCCTCATCAAGATCCCCATGCAAAAAAGTAGTTTTCAAATCCATTTTCTCTATCTCAAAATCATAAGTAGCAGTAATAGATAAAAAAATCTAATAGAAGTTAATTTAGCAATAGGAGAGAAGATATCATTAAAGTCAACTCCCTCTCTTTGGGAGTAGCCCTTGGCTACTAATCTAGCCTTGTACCTTTCAAGATTACCATCTACTCCAATTTTCTTTTTAAAGATCCATTTACAACCAATGGCCTTTCTTCCTTTGGGCAAACCCTCAAGATCCCATGTGTCATAATTATCCAAGGAAACCATTTCCTCATGTGTAGCTTGTGACTAAAGCTTGTTCTCATCTAAAGACAAAGCTTCTCTGTAAGAACTGGGTTCATCATTAGTACTCATCAAAGCAAACATACGACAGAAACTAGGTGGGCTATACCTATCAATGAGATTTCGTTGTCTTGTGGATCTTCTCAAAGAAGGTTCTTCTTGTTCCTCAATTTGCTCATCAGGAGCATTTATCTCAGAACTCTATGAACTCTCCTCATCCAATCCATCCAATTGTTCTTCAACATGTGCATCTTCCTGCTTCTCAGTATTTATCTCAAAATGCACTGTTCGAGAAGTATCCTTCTCACTTGGTTGTTCTTCTCCTGAATAAGCTCTAAATTCCCTGAAAATCACATCTCTAGATAAAGTAATTTTTTGAGTTAGAGGGTTCCAAAGCTTGTAACCTTTTACATTTTTTCCATAACCTATGAATATTCATTTTTGCGCTTTTGGATCCAACTTAGATCATTTTTCATTAGGAACATGAACAAAAGCCTCACAACCAAAGATCCTTAAATGTGCAACACTAGGTTTCCTACCTAACCACATTTCATAAGGAGTTTTATCTTCAATAGATGAACTAGGGGATCTATTGATTAAATAACAAGAAGTACTTACAACCTTAGCCCAAAGGCACTGATCTAGCTTAGCACTACTTAACATACTCCTAGCTCTTTCCATTAAGGTTCAGTTCATCCTTTACGCTACTCCATTTTGTTGAGGTGTATATGGAGTAGTTTTTTGTCTCACAATTTCTGCATGCTTACAATAATCATCAAATTCCTTAGAACAATATTCAACACCATTATTTGATCTCAACACTTTTATGTTATGATCTGATTGTTTCTCAACCAAAGCCTTAAATTCTTTAAACTTATTAAATACATCGGATTTGTTATGAATAAAATAGATCCAAGTGTATCTTGAGACATGATCAATAAATGTGACATAATATCTAGATTTTCCAATAGAGTCAATATCCACAAAGCGCATTACATTTGACTGAATAATCTCTAATAATCTTTTAGCTTTATTTGTTCCTGTAGACATGCAAAATTAACATTATGCATTCGATCGGATTCGGTCAAATTAGATGTCGCATTAGGACCATTCATCAATTAATCAAGTGCATTTTCATCCATTCATTAAATAATCTCAAGGTCATTTATCAAATAAACATTATCATTCAACCTTCATCTTGCATCATCCACTTAATTAAATAAATCAGGAATCCATTTAAATCAAATCTTAAATTATATTCCATCATTTTCTGATTTAAATAAATCAATTATCAAAGTCTTAAAAGTCAAATCATCTAATCAGCATTAATCAGCATAACCATCATCTAATCCTAATCTAATGCTAATCCCATCCCACTTGCATTATCTAGATCTAGCCACTTGCACAATAAATCAATTTTATTGATTTATTAAAACCTCATTTTCCCTCAACATGACAAGTCAAACATGGCATTTATTGCTCTTTTTCTTGTCCCCCTCTCAAAATTTATTGCAAATTTGAATTCAAAATTTCCCCTCTTGGGCACTCTTCCCAAATCTTGCACATACATCAACTAATCACATGATGACAAGTGTCCTCAACTCATTGGCTTGTTTTTGATCCCACATTGGTCCCTCTTCAACACTTAGCATTTTGAAAATCTATAAGATAGGGGCTTCATTCTCATTCAAGGATCCACAATTTTAGGCAAGGTTATTCTCTTTATTTGAGATTTGATCTTGTTCATCATCACTCCACCATCTCCATTTGCATTTTATTATTTTACCTTTGATCAAGGATTGGGAAAGGGTCACTAGCACATGTGACACCAATCCAATATGGGATAGATTGATTTCATGTTTTTCTTTGTAGGTTTTTATGTATCTTGTTATTAGATAGCATTTTAAAACATGTTAGATATCTCATATGGATGTTGAATGATGCTTATTGCTTGGAAACTAATCATGTTTGTATATGTTAGTTACTAACCATTTGTAGATTTTGATGTCTACAAAATGGCGCTAGAGGGAGGGCACAAAGTCATCTGTTTCAGCATGATATGTTTTATTTCCATAACGTACATTCAATGAAAGATTAAAGTCATTTGATATTTTATGCTACTTGAAAACAAAACAAACAAACAAAAATCATCTTTTCTTTTTGAGATCTGACTGTGCATATGAAGGTCGCTTGCAATTTATTTTGGAATACTTTGCTTAATCTTTGATTATCGCTGCAGAAGTGAAAAGTCAGAAACTATTCAATAAATGTTACAATGTTACAATGTACAAATCAGCATGTTACAATAGTACAATGTTACAATGTACAAATCTGCGCATTCTCAAATCAGCATGTTACAATGTTTAAGTTTTTATGAGCCCTTAATGAATGTAAATATTATCTGACAAAGCAGCCTGCGTGTATTCTCTTGCTGATTCGATTATCCAGATGATTTGGTTCTAAATCTATCTTTTCTGTGTTATCAATAGATTGTCACCTTAGTTGCGCAGGCATTGATAGGTATTCTGAGATAGAAATAGCTACAAAAATTTGGCTTTACATCTACCAATCGCATTAGCTAGCTGAAAGTTTCTAAAGGCCTTTGAAGCTCGAGATATGAAGTCTGGTTCTTTAATATTCTAACATTATTGTTATGTGCAGGCTTACATTTATTGTTGACTATTATGACATTAGAAAATGGTCTAAAATAGTCTCTCTTTTTAAGTTGTGTTTTGCGTCCCATATTTCTAAAATATTATGACTTTTTCTTAAGACATTTTCGACTGGTAAAGCCTATGTCATAATTCCAATAGCGATACACTGATGTGATGGGCCCTTTGAAATCTTTGTACATTATTCATTACGTAACATGTTATGTTTGCTACATTTCATCTTGCAGGAGCAACGTCTAAAGCAGCAATTGGGGCGCGTGGAGCCAAGTTCATTATGGTGGGCGACATCCCTGTCATTTCTATCTCAAAGCCCAAAATAATCACATCAACGAGGGTGAAAATCATTAACTGAAGGAGAGGGGGTGATAGAAGAGGCTCAATCTGGATACAGTTTTAGTACATCTGCTTATGTGCATCTGTCTCGGCCTTGTGAGAGTGTTGTTATTATATTCAATACTACCTCCAGCTGTAGAAATCTCTGTTGGCATAGCATCCGTGTTGAATATCAATTAATGCAGTTGGAAAGAAAAGTCTGCTCGGATTGACTATTGAATCTAGATTATTAAATATAGATTGGAAATCTTTCTACCCAACTACTTTTTCTTACTGTCCAAATATTTGTTGCAGCACGTCGACATATTTCTTGAGTCTAGTGCTTGATTTTAGTGTGCATAGTCATCTAGGTTCGCTATCGGCCTATAGGCAGTTTACTTCCAAAAGCATTAACTTCTTTTTGAGTAAAATTCAAAAAATAGTGACTGAAAATTCATTTGGCGCATATCTGGGAATGGTTTTACTTTGCTATCAATTGTGATCTGCGCATTGGGTTGCTGGCTGTCCATTCATCTAGTCATTTGTTTATTTCTTCTGCCCCAGGGCACCCCACAATTCCTGCAGTCCATAAAAATGATGGAGATTTGTCCTTACATTGCTCAAGTTGCGTGAGATAGAAGTTTCATCATTAGGCGCAAATTTGAAAAGCCAGTGACTTAAAACATAACGCCTTTATGACAGAGCTCTTGAAGGAAATGCAAGTGCAGATATAAATGCTAAGGGAGACTTCCAACGCTTTTATGTCATGGCGCAAGTATCATTTAAGTAAATGGCAATAGATGTTGGCGTGAGCAATAAGATTGTCCTCTTTTATTGACTTATTTGACAGAGGGAATATCAACAGCAAGCTTTAAGATCATTAATAAATGTCAACAGTGAGCAGTAATAAATGTCATAATGATATGTGATCATTTTTGATAACTCACATTTAAGATGATTATTACATTTGAGGTTATGATTGTCACATTTGAAATTGAAGAGAATACTTTTGAGAGATTTTTTTTTCTTTGAAGTTGATTTTTAACAAATGTGATGCCTTCTCAAAATAGGATCATTAATGACTTATTTATAAATCTTCCTTTTTGTTATCATCACTTAGAAACATGTTATTGTTTGAAGTTAGATCAAAATAAGTTGGATTCTCACATAAATTGTCTTTTTTGATAGGTACAAACGAACAACGAAGGTACAAAAGCAAATGAAGGACAATCAAGGTACAAAGGAAAAGTGAAGGCGAAAAGGTGCAAAGCGAAAGAGAAGGCTATCAAATGAAGACGAAAGGAGGATATTTTTTTCTTGAAAACACAATGTGTTTTTAAACACTTTAAGTGTTGATCAACACTACTTCACGAAGTTGTTTATCTTTTCGTTTTAGAACACTAATTTTCATTTGGGTCTAAAACGAACAATTTGATTTTCATTGCAAAGGACTTAAAACAAATCTTAGGACAAACTTACTAGAGTTCGTTTTGGGTTAAAAATTGAACAAGCAATCTTCATATTTCATTTGGTGCTTAAAACGAACTCACAATTGCTTTGAAGGATATAAAACGAACAAGTGTTTGAGTTGTTTGATTTTGTCTTTTGAGTACGTATCCTCTCCCCTTGCGCTTCGTGCGATCTAGGGTGCAAGAGAAACACTCAAAATACATTTTATTGCTTTGAAACACTTTGATTTGGGCTTAAAAATTGAACATCTTGTGTGAGTGTGAGTAGGGGCATTTTTGCGTACATTCTCTTTCTTTGTGCCATCAAAGATCGATCGAGTTACAGATTGTGTCTTTGCTCGCTGTTTTATCTTAGAGGGCCTGCCTTGGGGAAAAGTACTCACCAAGGGGCGATCAGCGGGTAACACTCTAAAACCGAGTATTTCCGGCCGGATATAAATGAGGGTTTTGGTTAAGCCATAATCCGTGGTTGGCTCCGCAAGATGGATCGAAGGGGACTCTTGCCATATGGGTCAATCTCCACGAACGAGAAAGTCCTTTACTAGAACCCATGTGCTAGAATTTTCCAAAATCCTTAATCTATTTGTTGGTGCAAACGGTCATTCTGAGCCACCCACACTCTTCTGGTCTTCTAGTAGAGATGGAAAGCATGCCATGGGAGTTTCATGGGTGTTGATGCTTGGCTGCCCCGATTGACGTTAATGAGCCGTGGAGGGGAGCCAGTGGGGTCAAGCATCTAACCATCCGCTAGGGATAAGCGTAGCTGGACTTGTCCAAGTGGGAATCCAACAAATATAGTCTTACACATCCATAGGGCTTGTAATTATTCTTTGTTTGAAAACATTAGTGTGTATTCAAAAACATTTTGCAAACAAACATTCAACATGATTCTCAAAATTTCAAACCCTCTTGAAGACAAATATCATTGACTCAATCCATATGCTATTGCTTTCCCTTGGGATTCACGTCCTTAGAGGTTCCTAAGCATTGGATTATACCTCAATTTGTCTTCTTGAGTAAACAATAGGAAAACCCTTGCCTTAAGTTCATTGAATTTCCACATAAAATATCTTGTGGGGTTTAAAGAAATTAAGACATTGGTACATCTTAGTTTGAAACTTTAATCAAAGAGAGTGTTTTTGGTAAAATAAATCCATTAAACAAAGATAAGCAAAATGAACTTTCATGTGTGTTGAAGACTCCAAATCCCAAAAGCACAAATCATTGATTAGAAATCCAAAATGTTCAAATCATTCCTTGGTTACAAAGGTCTTTAGGAAGCATATGCATGCTCTTCAATACCTAGGTCTTGGAAAATACAAAGTGGTCTTTTTAGGTTCATCTAGGGAATCAAAACAAATCAAACCTCTTTCATCCATCTTTCAAAACATCAAAATCCATCTCACAAGTCATCTTTTGAAAAACCTTGAAATCATCCTTGAAGTGCTAGGCTTTATGACAAAATCAAGCAAACACCAAAATCATTGAGACCAAGTCCTTAAAAACATTTATCAAAACACCTTTGGCTAGGAATGTGTAAATACATCCTTTTGCATATCCTTAGTCAAAGTCATCCAAATCATCTTGTCTAACTTAGTGTATGTAGATGAATCCTTCTCCATATACTTAGTGAAACAATCATTTTGTTTGGGTAGGTGTGGGTAGATGCATCCTTCTCCTCACACATATCCAAATCATCATCCTTTGAACACAACTATCCTTTTCAAACATCTTAGGGTCTTTTTGTTCAAAATCCAAATCAAGATCAAGGACAAAATCTCAAAATCCAAAAATCAAACCAATCAAAAATCCAAATTCCTAGCATTTCATTCAAGATTTATCAAAAGCCAAAAACATCCATAACATCCATCTTTGAACATCACCATCTTATCATCATCACATTTGATCCTAAAAAGCATCCTAAAAACTTTCACTTTGGGACATAAAATAGAGATTAATCCAAGGAATCAAGAGATTCATCTCCCATATTCTCGAAGATTGATCCTTGTTTGATGGTTCTAACGAGATCTCAATACAAGAAGAGTATGGAAGCCAACAAAGAAACACTTGCTTCAAGCAATCTTAAACAAACCAACACAAAAATGAATCCAACAGAATCAAGCAATCCATTGACCCTCTCATCATCACAAAATCCGCAAGAAGAAAATCAAGGGGAGGACCCCACCTTTGGAATGTCTCATGAAGAAATAGCTGAAATGCTCCTAAATCCGGATAATCATCGAATCATCAACATCATGATGAGACTCAACCCTTTGTTATACATGCTTGAATTGGCAAAACAAGGGGCCAAGTTGCCTTCGGATTTTGATGTGAGTACCATAGTGGATACATCATTTCCATCAATCTCACCCACCCCCATTACACCCATTATCACATCCAACACGATTCCAAATCCTCCACCACTACCACCAAAACCAAATGTGGCAAGACAATATGACATTGCGCTAAAAGCTCACCAGGCCTACCAAAAGGCCATCCAACAATATCTAGCCAAGTAACAAGCACAACGAGCTCGACAAATGCAAAAATCCTCTCAAGCTGCCCAAGCCTCTCAAGCTACCCAACCAACACGAGCACAAACACAAAAGATGACACTGTTGAGAACAAAGATCAAGATCACTCCATCATTGAATACCTTGAAGTTGTGTCTATTCCATCCAATGATCAAATGAACATATGTCAAGAGTCACTTCTCAATCATGATCAAAATCCACCAACAATACCCAACAATGATCCAATTCCACAAATGTCAACATCATTTGACCATATGGTTGAAGACCTTAGAAATCTCTCTACCGCAATTATTGAAAACAATGGTCAAAATCTATCCATCAATAAAGATATTTTCACTTCATCCGACGTGGCATCGACCAATGATCATGTTGAAAATGTATCTACATCACCTAATGAGGTAGAGGACATATCTCAAGAAATTATTCTAAAGTATGATCAATGTCTTTCACCAAAGTATAGCAATGGCCCTTTCCAAGACATATTGACATCCTTCGACCTCATGATTGCTGATATTGAAGGAATCTTCAACTCAACACCTGATCTAAGTCCACTCAAAGATCATGAAGATATTGAGCCACTTCCCATGCATAATGAAGATATCCAAGAGCCATTTGTAAGCAGTCCATCCTTTGAAACTGACGCATGTCAAAAACTTGATCCAAAGCATGTCGAAAGCAACTCCGAAATCATTCAAGATCAAGAATTTGTATCTTCAAGATACTACAATCATCTAATGAACACTCTCCTATCTATGCAAGATGATCATATCCATACTCCTCCATCTACCCATGAGATGCTTTCTTTGGATGGAAACATAGATGATCGTTATTCAGAGCAGGATCCCTTTATTCCTGACATTATTGCACAAAAAGAGCAGATTATCAACTCCTATAGTCAAATGGAGTTGTCAACATTAGGATCGAATATGTCCCAAAATCAGATTGAGGAAATCATGAATAAAGATATCAAACATTATCCACTCAAGGGAGAAAATCAGACAAAATAGTATAATCCAGAATTAGCAGAGCAACAAATGGAAATAATGTCATCTACAGTGATCATTGATCAGAGAATGCATTCTGAACAAGAACTCTTCAAACAAGCAGAATCAAAGCATGAAGTTGCTACTACCACCATACTGGGGGCAACTTCATCTCAAGCAAACATCAACATAGGGAGCACGAAGAGTCCTTATGATGAAGCTAGTGTCAATACTACAACCAGCCACGCCATGTATCTTCATCCACCCATCACCCCATCCATGAATTGGGACCAACGTCAAAAGAAAGATCTGAATCAAAGCACAAAGAATGTTATCAAATCAAGAGAAGCTGAGAAGCATAATGGACAAATCAAATACAAATGGATACCAAAGAATACAAAGAAAGATCATCCCTATCAAACTCCATCAGTCAAAGAAACTGTGGGGCAAAATAAAAAAGGGAAAAGTATCCATCAAGAGATGTCCACAAAATCAAAAGTAGGCTTTTTCAAGCGACATACAAAGTGTATCAAGCAGTTGGTCCTAATTCCACGCACACTTCCATATCCACCCATCATTGCTCATCTTCCAAGTTTGGAGAGTCAAAGGTTCCAAACAGTCAACCAATCCATCTTTTATCCCTAAACACACTCCATCCACGCTCCACACATGATACCCAATTCTCACATTGACCGTGTATTGGCAACAACCCTTCATCATAAGGATTCAGAAGCAATCTATCGCGATGTGCGATAGAGACGAGTTAACCCCGTATCAAAGAAGCAGATCACGAATCCCAAAAGTTGCATTCAAGTGCACGTATCTTAGCAAAGCAGCTCCTTCAGGCAGGATATCGATGGCACATCATGACAGGGGAACGTCAACACCACTAGGTGGTTCAGCATGAATCTTTCAGAAAAAACCAAAAAAACCAAAAAAGCAAAAAATCCAAAAAAATTAGAAAAAGGATTGAAAATAGTAAAGATAAAAATTGTCCTCTAGTGAAAACCGCATGGGCGGCGCTTTGGGCAAGACCATGATGAAAACCTGGCAAACAGGCGTCATGTGTAGAATGGAGCATCTACGTGCACCACTTCAGGTGAAAGCATCTCATCCCATCCGTAAAAAATTGAGCATTCAATCCATCTCATTCGTAATAAATCCATCCATCCATAAACCATCGATCCAATCCATTTTCATCCATCTACATCCGTCATCTTAGTTATCTTGATCTTGATGAGATTTTGGAGCACACTTTACGCTTGCTTATGGTAAACATCGTGACATGGGCCGTTTTCATTAATCCTATCCTATGCAACATTATCTGAGCCATGAAGCATTATCCAATAAGCATTCAGTATCCAAACACCTTATCTTATTGCAAGATAATCCATGTCCCTCCATCCATACACCTATCCAAGCATCCATCCATCGCATTCCATACATTGCTAGACATTGGGGGCAGATTTTGGCATCTTGCTTCGAGAATAAATCTTGGTCTATATCCTCTAGCTTATGTGGCGATCCGAACATGGGAAAACATGAAATCAAATTGGTCCACCACTTGTGAGCGAAAAATCCGAATCACTAGCCCATGGCACATTTTGACGAAAAGAAATTCCTTATCAGTCTTCATCTTTCATCGAACATCAATCGATATTAGTCGCACCTAAGCTGCACATCAAATGTCACATCAAATCATTTGAACATCTTTTGTTCCAAACCAAGCTTCAACAATCATGATCAATCAAATCCAATCAAAAAATCATCATCTCGGGATATCCTTGTGTTGCTTAACACTATCCTTGAATTGTTATGCATCCTTAACAATGTTATCATCATCAATCCTGATCAATCCATCCTTGCATTGTTGTGCATCCTCAACAATGTTATCCTCATCAATCTCGATCAATCCATCCATCTTTGCATTGTTGTGCATCCTCAACAATGTTATCCTCATCAATCCTGATCAATCCAATCCTTGCATTGTTGTGTATCCTCAACAATGTTATCATCATCATCAATCCATCGATTCGATTAGTCAACCTTAGCTTGGTTTTTAGCAAAATCCCAAACAGAGCACTAATATCATCACACACATCCATATCGAAATCGTCAAAATCATGCAAAAATCCAAAAACATCAAAAAATCAGAAAATCCAAAAACATCCAAGACATCAAAATCCAAAAACATTCGAAAAACATCAAAATCCAAAAACATTCAAAAAACAAAAAATCCCAAAAACATTGAAAAATCGAAAATCAAAATTTTTGTAAAACCTTGGAAAATACCAAAAACAGCCTCAAAACATTTCAAAACATCAAAAACATCCAAATATTTGAAAAAATCCATCCGTCTCATCTCGCTTGCACCCGCAATAATCAATCATCCATAATAAACTGATCGTCATCTTCATCCTTTGGCAACGCAAACAGAAACAATCATAGCAATCAGCAAAAAGCAAAACTTCAATCGTAAAATCAAAATTGAAGCAACAAATCTTTAAAACAAAATCAAAGTCTCGATCATTTTGAAACATGTCAGTCAACCTTATATCAACAGCCTATCAATCAATTTATCAAACCATCATCATCCTGTACAATGCATGTCCTAGGATATATCGTTCCGACAATGGGCATCATTTATGGATATCACCTTGGATCCTTATCCTATCAAAACACATCCCTTTGGCTGGAGGTATGAAGAACATTGGCTTATTTGTGTATTTGATCTTTTCTTTTGATTTATCTTATTGCGCTCATTCCAAGGACCTCTCGATGATATCCGAGTGAAGGATTTAGAGAGATAGGAATGGGGCAACGATCATTATTCTTTTGCCTGCTGTGCTTGTTGGATGTTCTTGTAAAATAACTTGGCGAATACTTGCTTTGTTAGGTACGCCCTGGCAAGGTTTCCGTATGTCAAGTGTGAACAAGAATACTCCTATCTGCTTGTTGAGTCAAAGTCCATCACACTAGGTACAACACCATCCTGGTCCTTCATACCTTGATGCATCGTACTTAGGCGTGTTATCAAACATAAAGTAAGTGACCCTTTGAAAATCCCAATCCTTGATAAGCGAATCATCATCATCAACATTTATCCATCATCATCATCATCTCTAATAAAGTCTTGACCAATCATGGACTTGTTGGATTCTCTTGTCATATCTGATTTTCACGCTAACATCATGCATCCATCATGCATCCATCTTGCATCCATAAACCATCAATATTCTGCATACCACATATCATTCATGTCATACATCATAGGAAACATCGATCATTTCACATGCATTGCATAATCATCATCATAATATAGATCTGTTAGTCTAAGCATCTCATAAATCATCTATTGCATAATCACAGCATATCACATCATCAATCTCATCCATCTCGTATCATATCATTAGTTAAGTTGTTTAGGATAATATAGATTTGTTATTCTAAGCATCTTAAAATCATCTCATTTGCATCGTCATCCATAACCATCCATTTTGAACCTCTTTATCGCGAGATCGACCCTCAAATTGAATCTTTTCGCTCGATCTCTTGAGGGGGCAATGTACCAGTGTACTTCTTTCCGCTGGGGCATCTGAAAAATCATGAAATTTTTTATTTTCGATTGCGGCAAGATTATTCTTTGAACCAATGCAACAAGTACATTGCTTCAAAGAGGGGCAAAATGTAGACATGCAAAATTAACATTATGCATTCGATCGGATTCGGTCAAATTAGATGTCGCATTAGGACCATTCATCAATTAATCAAATGCATTTTCATCCATTCATTAAATAATCTCAAGGTCATTTATGAAACAAACATTATCATTCAACCTTCATCTTGCATCATCCACTTAATTAAATAAATCAGGAATCCATTTAAATCAAATCTTAAATTATATTCCATCATTTTCTGATTTAAATAAATCAATTATCAAAGTCTTAAAAGTCAAATCATCTAATCAACATTAATCAGCATAACCATCATCTAATCCTAATCTAATGCTAATCCCATCCCACTTGCATTATCTAGATCTAGCCACTTGCACAATAAATCAATTTTATTGATTTATTAAAACCTCATTTTCCCCTCAACATGACAAGTCAAACATGACATTTATTGCTCTTTTTTCTTGTCCCCCTCTCAAAATTTATTGCAAATTTGAATTCAAAATTTCCCCCTCTTGGGCACTCTTCCCAAATCTTGCACAACCATTGACCACTCACATGATGACAAGTGTCCTCAACTCATTGGCTTGTTTTTGATCCCACATTGGTCCCTCTTCAACACTTAGCATTTTGAAAATCTATAAGATAGGGGCTTCATTCTCATTCAAGGATCCACAATTTTAGGCAAGGTTATTCTCTTCATTTGAGATTTGATCTTGTTCATCATCACTCCACCATCTCCATTTGCATTTTATCATTTTACCTTTGATCAAGGATTGGGAAAGGGTCACTAGCACATGTGACACCAATCCAATATGGGATAGATTGATTTCATGTTTTTCTTTGTAGGTTTTTATGTATCTTGTTATTAGATAGCATTTTAAAATCATCTCATTTGCATCGTCGTCCATAACCATCCATTTTGAACCTCTTTATCGCTAGATCGACCCTCAAATCGAATCTTTTCGCTCGATCTCTCGAGGGGGCAATGTACCAGTGTACTTCTTTCCACTGGTTCCTAAAAAGGGGGCTTAAGTGGCCACTTTTTTTCTAAAATCAGGAAATGCTAACCTTGGACATGAAATTGAGGTTAGTTACACTCAAAATTTTGAGATGGAACAAAAACAAGGATCAAAGTGCTTTGAGTCTACTTTCTAAACTACTAATTTATTTTGAAAATGGTTGAGATTAAAGGGTTCAAAAGAGGGATGTATACAAATTGGTGTTGTTTTTGTCAGAAAAACATAACATAGCAACTCTTGTACAACCTGAGCACGGTGAAATTTTTTGTAGTATTTTTAAAATCACTATGGTCAGAAATTAGCTAACAACATCTAGTTGATGCACAATTTTTCTGATAATTTTTTAATGAATATTTGATTTTTTACTAATTTTCTAAGTGGGCACTTCCTGAAAAGCAGAATTTTGGCCGTGCTCCACCTATAAATTTTGGAAAATAATTGATTTTTTTCTTTTTCTTTTTTTAAATTTGTAGAATGGAGTCTAGTTTCTAAAAATATAATTTATTTGAAATTTTGATGAACGGTTAATTTATAACAAAAAAAACACCAAACACTACTTTTTGGAAAAAAATAGACATACAAACAAAAGAAATTATGGATGAAAGGCTTAAAATTGTCAATAAGTGAAAAAAATTGCATCGTTGGATAGTTAAGAGAGAACCTAACATTACCCATGTTTTCGATTTTGTCGATATTGAAACTAGATGCAATCTTAATGGTGAGCACATACCCGATTATGTGAAAAATTATAGAATTTGCAAAAACATGTCTCTAGCCTTGTTGGGAATGCCCTCCAAGCCTTTGGGTTGGTATTCCAAGGAAAATACTTTCACTTTTTTCTTCTTTTTTTAAACTCAAAATAATGCAATTGTGTTATAACGCGAGCATGTTTTTTAAAACATTTTTCAAAAGTGGCCAAAAAATTGGTACCCAACTTCATGCACCCGCCCTTAAGCAAAGCTTTTTGTTACCTCTACCTTTGCTAATCTCCATACCAGGGATATATTTTGCAACCCCTAGATATTTCATCTCAAATGTGCTAGAGAGTTGTGCTTTCAATTCTTTGATCATTACCTTGTTGTTACCAATAAACAACACATCATCAAAATACAAGATAATAATTAAAAGCTGATCATCAATACATTTTATGTAAACATATTGATCTTCCTCACTCCTAACATAACCAATTTTCAATGCAGAAGCATCAAACTTCTGGCACCACATTCTCGGTGACTATTTCAATCCATATAAAGATCTCTTTAACATGCAAACCAATTCTTTTTTTCCTTTTACAACAAAACCATCAAGTTGCCTCATATAAATCTCCTCATCAAGATCCCCATGCAAAAAAGTAGTTTTCAAATCCATTTGCTCTATCTCAAAATCATAAGTAGCAGTAATAGATAAAAAAATCTAATAGAAGTTAATTTAGCAATAGGAGAGAAGATATCATTAAAGTCAACTCCCTCTCTTTGGGAGTAGCCCTTGGCTACTAATCTAGCCTTGTACCTTTCAAGATTACCATCTACTCCAATTTTCTTTTTAAAGATCCATTTACAACCAATGGCCTTTCTTCCTTTGGGCAAACCCTCAAGATCCCATGTGTCATAAGTATCCAAGGAAACCATTTCCTCATGTGTAGCTTGTGACTAAAGCTTGTTCTCATCTAAAGACAAAGCTTCCCTGTAAGAACTGGGTTCATCATTAGTACTCATCAAAGCAAATATACGACATAAACTAGGTGGGCTATACCTATCAATGAGATTTCGTTGTCTTGTGGATCTTCTCAAAGAAGGTTCTTCTTGTTCCTCAATTTGCTCATCAGGAGCATTTATCTCAGAAGAACTCTATGAACTCTCCTCATCCAATCCATCCAATTGTTCTTCAACATGTGCATCTTCCCGCTTCTCAGTATTTATCTCAAAATGCACTGTTCGAGAAGTATCCTTCTCACTTGGTTGTTCTTCTCCTGAATAAGCTCTAAATTCCCTGAAAATCACATCTCTAGATAAAGTAATTTTTCGAGTTGGAGGGTTCCAAAGCTTGTAACCTTTTACATTTTTGCCATAACCTATGAATATTCATTTTTGCACTTTTGGATCCAACTTAGATCATTTTTCATTAGAAACATGAACAAAAGCTTCACAACCAAAGATCCTTAAATGTGCAACACTAGGTTTCCTACCTAACCACATTTCATAAGGAGTTTTATCTTCAATAGATGAACTAGGGGATCTATTGATTAAATAACAAGAAGTACTTACAACCTTAGCCCAAAGGCACTGATCTAGCTTAGCACTACTTAACATACTCCTAGCTCTTTCCATTAAGGTTCAGTTCATCCTTTACGCTACTCCATTTTGTTGAGGTGTATATGGAGTAGTTTTTTGTCTCACAATTCCTGCATGCTTACAATAATCATCAAATTCCTTAGAACAATATTCAGCACCATTATTTAATCTCAACACTTTTATCTTATGATCTGATTGTTTCTCAACCAAATCCTTAAATTCTTTAAACTTATTAAATACATTGGATTTGTTATGAATAAAATAGATCCAAGTGTATCTTGAGACATGATCAATAAATGTGACATAATATCTAGATTTTCCAATAGAGTCAATATCCACAAAGCCCATTACATTTGACTAAATAATCTCTAATAATCTTTTAGCTTTATTTGTTCCAATAGGAAATGAAGATCTAGATTGCTTTCCAAACACACAATGCTCACAAAAATCATTTTTACCAATATTATAATCAAGAATACCGTCAACCAATTTCTTATTAAGAATGGTCCTAAGACCTTTTTCACCAATGTGGCCCAGTCCATGGTGCCACAACATACATGTATTTTCAGCTTTAGTTACATTGGCTGATTTATTCAAATTGGAGGTATTAAGCTTAAACAAAGTCCCAATTCAATATCCTTTAGCAACCACCATATTCCCTTTCATCAATCTACAACCACCTTTGTCAAATGTCACATGCATTCCATAATCATTGAACTTAGATACATAAAGTATATTTCTGGCAAGTCCTAGAATATGTAAAACACCATTAAGGGTCTTAATCCACCATCATTGAAACACAACTTTACCTCTCCTTTTCCCACAACCTTTGTTGTGCTCTTATCTCCAAAGAAGACATTCCCTCCATCATATGTAGTATACTTAGTGAACCACTCCTTGCTTGGAGTCATATGATAGGAGCAACCTGAATTAATAAGCCAAGAGTTATCACTAACAATATTACTTGAAATGACCATACTAGCTTAGATTAGGCCATATATAGTGGCCTTGTCCATAGATTGGTTTATATCATGCAACCCAGCTCACCAAATCTAAATTTGAAATATCTTGCTTTTGAAGTTGACCTTTCTAGAATTTGACCATTATTTTGTTGATTCACATGTCAAATGCCTCAAGCTAAGCAAGTAGGATATTGTATTTATAAATATTCCGAAGTTATTGGTTCACATTGAAATATCAATCAAAAAGCATATGGAAAAAACACTTGCATATATGGAAATCAAATCACATAGAACATCTAAACTATATTCAACTAAATTATATCAACACCCTTAGACATTACATCATGTGTATGTACAAAAACTCCTAAGGGGTTTGAATAGTAACAAGAAAGTCTAAAGTCTTCCTTCTAGCCTACAACAAATTCCATTATGCTTGTGAACACAACCCTTTGTTAAGTGATAAGTATAAATGGCAAGAGCGCATCAAGAAAGGTCACATGGCCATTAGATAAAGTTGTGTTATCAATACTAGACTACATGGCGTGATTGAGTCCCAAACTAGGTTACACAATGCAACTTGTTGTGCATTGATTTAGTACCAAACATAATTTTGTCACATGTTCCTTATCTCACATCCAAAATCATATTGTGGTTTTTGGTTGTCAATTGTTGCAAAACAACAAATCATCACATATCAATAGAAAAAGATAAGCACTATTATCCTTTATCAATTTTATCAAACTCAACTTGATCGATATTACTAATTATATCATACTGCATTATCTTTTAATTAAATCTATATTGCATGAGTAAAGAAAGCTCAATTTATTTCCTTACACTTTAACATTAGTGCAAAAATAAGAAACAAATTTGAAACAATTTTTAAAGTTTTTCCACTTCTTAAAACATGTTGACATTAATAAATTAATATTTTCACAATCCATATCAATCATCAAGAATACTTGTAAATACTAATTGTGTGAAGATATTTTACATCGATATTATATTAATCATAAAGAATGCTTATAAACTATGAGCCATAAGTCTTTCCTACTAACACCTACAAAACCTTTTGACTTAAAACTCTATAACAAAGTAATAATAAGAAATTCGTTTCCCTAGTCTATTCACTAAAAAAAGTACTAGAATTATTTTTGTTCCACCACTTAAAAGACATTCTTCTTTTACCCGTTTAAGAAAACTAAAGTTAGGTTAAGTTTAGGAGAATTTAATAGGTGGTGGAAATTTTTGACAACCAAATGAAAGGGGTCCCATAAAGTCATAATTCCTAGCAATGGTTGAGGTAAATGCACGTTACATATGAATTGTAGGCCACTACTAGTGGGAATCAAAATTAAAAGTTGAGGTAGTAAGAGAAAGGGGAATTAATTTAAGGTAGAATTAAAGTACCTTTTCCTTGTCATGTCTTTTCCTTTTATGTTTTGGATTCTAATAGTGTATAAGGTATATTTTGATTTGATTTTGTTATTATTTGTATTAATATATAATTTTTTTTATGTTTATATTTATTTTTAATAGTTTTGGATTACATTTGTAAGTGGGTATTATATTTATGTTATTTATGTATTTATAGATATAAATTATTAGTTTTTAAAATTTATCATGTTGATTCTTTTTTATTAATCTTTGTGAGTTGGTCTAGCACATATTTGTCTTGATTTATTTGTTTGGTTATATTTAAAAATATTCATTGTCATTTGATATCATATTGGAATGTTAAAAAAAATCCAAGCCAAAAGATCTTAAAGGAGAATCTATTTTCTATTGATAATATCAATAGTATTTCCATAATGCATGATGTTGATCAAATTGATTATGTTTTAACTTGTGTATGAGGTTTTTGCACCAATATTTTGAATCACATTTTGGGATCCAACATACTAAATTAGAAGTAAATGATCTATTTTTTATTTCTCTTAGGTCAATTATTGTCTTTGACCTTTCACATAAAGATGTGAAGAGATTTTGCTAAGAGTCTAACTAAGGACAACTTCACCATTACAATTCAACAGATTCCTTAATTGTATTTATAAACACCACCTACCTTACACATATTTAGACCCCATAAATTAGGGCAAGAAAATTCCAATAGTCGATATTCTACCAATTCAAATATGTGAGATAGTTAAGGTTTGTGTGTAGGTGCATATCTGCAGTTGAATGGTCGAGTCCATATTTGCATAAGTGATCATAAGTGAAAATAATAAGTTCATAGAATCTAAGATCTTCATGTAAGCAAGCAATAAAATTTCAACACCTTCATGATTCAATCAATTTTTAAACTTTAATGTCAAATTTTATCATATTGACTCCCTTCTGCTAGTCGTTGTGAGATGACCTAACACACTTGTGTTGGCCTGTGTCTTTGGTTGCATTTGAGGACATTCATTATTATTTGGTGTCATGTTGGAATGTTAAGAGAATATTTAGGCAAAAAGAGCTCAAAGGAGAACCTATTTTTTATTGATATTAAATAATATTTTCATAGTCCATGGTGTTGATTAAATTGCTTCTAGTTTAAATTGTGTATGGGATTTTTGCATTAATGCTTTGGATCAAGATCCATTGTGCATAGTCTAAATCAAAATTAATCTGGTCTATTTTTTGTTTGCTTGATTATGACATCATCCTAGGTCTGTTACAAGCTTTCTTGTTATCTTTGATCCTTCACAAAAGTCATGAAGTTATTATGCTAAGAGCTTAACTATTGAAGACTTCATCATTACAATTCAAAAAATTCCTCAAAGGTATTATAAACACCACCTATCTTTATGCATATTTAAACCCTATAAATCAAGGTAAGAAAATTCCAATAGTTCATATTCTACCAAACTAAGTATGTGAGTTATAGTTAAGGTCTATGTGTAGGTTCATATCTGCACTTTTAGAGATCAATTTTACACTTGCATAGGTGATCCTAAGGAAAAATAGCAAGTTCATAGAATATGAGATCTTCATCTAAGTGAGACTCAATTTTAGCAACTCCGTGAATAACATATATCACAATAAATTCTTGCCTTCATAGTCCAACTAAGTATTATATTTTAATTCTACAATTAATTCAATATTTATTTTTAATTATTAGTCGTAACTCCTACATTATAAGCATTTGTTATTTTTCAATTATTTATCTTAAGTAAATTATAGTGAAGGAATTTACTTTCCTAGTATTTTAGTGCACCCACCATTCCTACACCCCTTAGGGCTTATTCCTTCATCCTTAGGGTTTATAACTGCATACCTTGGAATTTATCCTACTCTAAATGCACAAAATAACTAAAAAATGTGAAATGATAAAATATCAAGGACACCTCAAGATTAGCCAAAAGAGTGATACAATGAAAAAGAAAGTAGATAAAATGAAATACAAACAGTTCACCTTCCTTGCTGTTGATATCTCTTTGATTGGCCCTTGCTTGGAATGATTTGTGTGCTCCTTAGAAGATTGCTTGAGTGACTAAATGCAAGATTCAATGTGCAATATAATCAAAAGAGATGGCTAAATGATGGCAAAGGATTGGGGACTCAAATTGGCAGCATGTAGTTATGAAAATGCAAAGTGTTGTAAATGCCCTTGAGGAGGGGGTATTTATAGGAGAACTTGAATTCTCTAGAGAATTCAACGATCAAGATTGATCCAACAAGGCCAAGATGAAGGGTTATGGTGGGTTGAGAACCCACAAACCCTCGCATCTTGACATGTGGAGGGTGAAGTGGACAAGGGGACATGAGGTGTAAGTGAAGTGTCAAGAAGGTACATGAGGTGGAGGAAGGACATGCACCTTGGGGAGTGAGGAGATTTCCTCAAAAAGGGATTCCTTGTCCCCAAGTGGGAGGGAAAGGGACATTTGAGGAATTTTGGAATTCCTTAAAAATCTACATGGGAAAATGAAAGGTGGTTGGAGATATAAATGTGAATTAAAAATTCACATTCCTAGGATAATCTAGAGGGTAAAAGGTAGGCTCCAAAAAGGTGGGACTTGGTCACATGTGGAGATTGTGACAAGTCCAAGGTTCTAGAAGCCTTGGAAGAATGGAATGTGAATTAAAAATTCACATATAAAAGAGGGGAATCTAGGACAAATAAATGTGAAGTAAAAATTCACATGGGAAAGGGGGTTAATGTTCAAAAGGAAAAAATGGAAGAATTGACCAAAAAGTGGTGTTAAATTTAGCTAATGACCTTGGTTAAGGTTGTGCAAACATTGGATTAAGTTAATTAATGGAAGATTAGAGGCAACTGGAAAATGTAGGAGCATGTGACATTAATCTTTGATTAAGAGAATGCACATCATAATCATGAATTAATAAAATTAATTCAAATTAGAGCAAGGTTATGGAGGATGTGACAAGGAGAGAGAAAGTGAAGAATTTTAAATTAATTTTAAATCAAAAAGGGGGAAAATGACTAAATTAAATAAATTAGCGTATTTACTTAATTTAGAGAGGAATAAGGTGAAAGATAAAGTATTAATTATTAAATTAAATACTTTACCGATATGAGACAAAAGGTATAATATTAATTTAATGAATTAATATTAGTATGGTAGACGGAAAGGTAGTAAATTTAATCATATGGAAGTGATTAAATTTAGATGTCTATATTTTGCCCCTCTTCGAAATATTGTTAGGATAACAATGTTTCGAAGAAAAATAAAATGCGAATGAGGCAAGAGATGATAGATGGTGATGCCCCTAGCGTGGAAAAGGTTAATGATGCCCCAATGACCAGGCTGAATGAATGGAGGAATAGTAAGAGGGTATGCCCCCTCGAGAGGGCGAGCGGGGAGGAAAAAGGGGTCTTCGGGCGACCTCTCGATAGGAAGAAAAGAAGGACACCATGGGATAGAGCTCAGAAAACTAAGCGATTTTGATTTTCGAACAGAGGTGATCCGATGCACAGTTTGCAAATGGCAGCCTTGGGAAGATTGAGATTAGTTGGAGGAATAAAAAGTTAAATAAAAGGTTAAAAATACCTTTTTTGGAGGAAGGGTTAAAAAGGTAATTTGAAAAATTACCTTGGTCATTTTCACTATAGCAGTTGACAGAAAGAGAGGAGAGGAGTGAAAATCGACGAGAAGACACGATGCCGACGGACAATGACACCGCGATCATGCACCGGGCGGACGGGGTTCGGGCAATGTACAGTGGGGGTGCGGGTGGACAGGATGTAAGTAGCCATAAAAACCCTCATGTGTTATTTATGCACTTTTTGACGTAAAAATTAAAATTTGGCAACATGGGTTTTGTTGGGGGGAAAAATTAGAAAAATGGGTAGAAAATAGTTTTTGAAAAAAAAGTACCATGTAAGGGAAAAAGGGGAAATTACGGTCGGATGTGAATATCACGCCGCACCACCGTGAGTCATGGCTCCGGGGCGTGGCCTGCCCCTGACGAGGGCCCCCTCGCCATACGGCGTCCGCCCTTCTGGCGGCTTTTCCCGGGCGGATGAGAAGCCCGGGCGGTCTGCCCGTGGCATGGGCGCTCCGAGGGCCCCGCCGCTGCGTCCCTGCCTGCCTGTGGCGAGTCAGTAGGCCAGAGCCGCCAAGTGCAGGTGTGGCCGCCTTCGCCCAGGGCTGTCCGCCTCCAGGCCGCGCCCCCCATGGTGGGGGGACCTGCCGGGGCGGCTGCCCGGCCTCAGCCGGAGCTCCGGCCCAACTCATGGGCGGATGACCCCCTGTGTCAAGCAAGGCCGCGAAGCAGGGGGCAGACTAACCCAATGGGGGGGGGTGGACGAAGGACGAGACGAGGCAGAAAAACATAAAAAAAATAAGTAAAATGAAAAGGAACTAATGGTAAAGTGTTCATGTATGTAGAGCTTTGAGCGATTACGAGTGAATGAGCTGCGGTCGGAGGTGATGGTGGTGATGATAGCGGCAATGAACGGGGAGGACCAGGTGGCATTGGATTATGCAGGGTTAGGGCACTGTGTTCAGTTTCCAATGGTTAGAGCACACGCGGCGATGTTGATAGCATTGATAGAGAGATGGAGCTCAGAGACATCGACCTTTCAGCTCCCTACAGGAGAGATGACCGTGACACTGGAGGATGTGTGGTGTATTTTGAGGTTGCCGATTGCTGGCCGATTAGTGAGCGAGGTGGTGTCCACAGGGGTGGCATTACAGGAGACGTTGAGAGTGTTGTTTGGTCATGCGAGGCTGCCTCTAGTGAAGGGGCAGTTGGATTTGGATGAGTGCTTGGCGATAGGAGTGTCAGCTTTACCATTATTCCTGTGTGGGTTGATCAGTGGGATACTACTACCAGATCAGAACAGACGGTTATGTAACCTACGCTATATGGAGGTGATCTGCCATATTGTCGAGTGGCGGGGGGACCAATTTTCGTGGGGTTCATATGTATTGGCACAGCTATATAGAGATATGCACAAGATCTGCTATCGAGAGAAATCGAGTGTGACACATGTGACACTACTGCAGATTTGGGCGTGGGAGTATATTGCCGTGACTAGACCGATAGTGGTGAGGGAGGGGACAACGGATGACCGCGAGCCCGTGGCTTGGGAGTATGGGGAGGAGAGAGGGTGGGTGTTCGCTATGAGATGTTGGGGGATATGGAGGGGTGGAGGAGAGCTTTTGATGATCTGCATTCAAGGGAGATAGAGTGGCGGCCATATAGGGCACGTCAGTTCAAGGGATGGTCAGATACAAGGAGGCATGAGGGGTACTTTCTGAGCCAATATTTTATTATTGGTACGCTACCACACATAGTAGAGTCGCATCGACCAGACAGGGTGCTGAGACAGTTTGAGAGGATATAGGATATCCTGACAGCACCTATCCTATATCGGCAGTATAGTAGAGAGCTACCATGGGGAGGCTGCATATCACCAGTGACAACCAGGGCATCATGGATGGTAGCAGGACAGGAGGCTTATCCAGGGAGGACAGGAGGAGAGCAGGTACCAGTGGTGACTGAGCGATATCGAAGATGGTTTCAGAACAGGTTATGGGAGAGGATTACGCATGTTCATCCTATGTTGAGGGTAGCAGGTGTGGCATTGGGAGGCGAGGGGGGACAGGAGGAGCCCGAGAGGGATGAGAGAGAGCCGACAGGTAGAGCTGGGAGGAGGAGGAGACATCAGAGACGAGACCGTAGAGAGGGTTAGTAGGGGGAGAGGGGGCAACCACAGAGAGCCCAGGAGCAGAGGGTGGACAGAGAAGGTCAGTAGTAGGAGAGGGGGCAGCCACAGAGAGCCCAAGAGCAGAGGGTGGATAGAGAGGGTCAGCAGCGGGAGAGGGGGTAGCCACAGAGAGCCCAGGGGCAGAGGGTGGGTAGAGAGGGTCGGCAACGGGAGAGGGGGCAGCCACAGAGAGCTCAGGGGGAGCAGAGGGTGGAGGTGTTGGAGGTGGATGATGTGGAGGAGGTAGAGGTGGTAGGTGCGAGGGGTGCTGCAGAGGAGGGGAGGAGACAGTATGTGGTCGGTCGGCATGGGCAGCCACGGCGGTTGCGGGTTATTGTCGGTGAGAGAGTCATGAGGGGGCATCGGGGCTGAAGAGTAGAGGGAGGGAGGAGGGTGAGGCGGCCACGAGGAGAGGAGAGGAGTCACCACGACGCTCCGGTCGTGGTTGAGACAAGAGGTGAGGCGATTCGGATTCGCCCGGATTGTATGGAGGACCAGGAGGAGGGACAGGAGTAGGGGGATAGGGAGCAGCCAGTAGGTGGGGAGGATGAGGTAGAGCTGGCAGTTGGGGAGGAGGATGGGGAGGATGAGATAGAGCTGGTGGTGGGAGAGGAGGATGTGATGGATGTAGATAGAGATGTGGCGGAGGAGGATGTTGCGGCAGCAGATGCATTAGCGTTGGTTCCCTATGTACCAGAGGACCCCATTGTACATGCGAGAGGGGCGGAGGCGAGAGTACGGATGGCAGAGCGGAGAGTGAGGGCTCTTGAGGCCGAGTTGAGGAGAGTAGAGTGGCGATCATTAAGAGATTATGAGGCCGTGGTTGTCCAATTAGGGAGGGCACAATCAGATGTGCAGAGGATACAGGGGAGTTGACTAGTATGATATGGGACCGTGATAGATTATAGGTAGAGGTCGTGGTGTTACAGGCCAGGGGGGAGCCAGAGGAGAGGACAGAGCAGGTGGCTGATCAGGGAGCGGGGTGCACTAGTTAGTAGTCAGGAGATCTTCAGTGGGAGTGGTATGAGCTTTAGGACAGGGTACATTGTCTTGAGCAGGCACTTGGAGATATGGGGTTGATGTAGGAGAGGGAGGCCATGGCAGTAGAGCAGGCATGGATTATGCGGTTTGAGAGGGATGCAGCACAAGTGCAGGTACAGGTGATGGAGGCAGAGAGGGATGCGGCACAGATACGCATTCAGAGTGAGAGGGTAGTAGCAGAGGCGGAGATACAGACATTACAGAGGGGGAGAGATGAGGCAGTAGCAGAGGTAGCGACTCTCCGGAGAGAGAGAGATTTGACAGAGCTGTGGGCACAAGCTCTCCAGAGGGATAGAGATGCAACAGTGGCTCGGGCACAGGGGGCTGAGAGGGAGAGGGATGCAGCAGAGATGTAGATGCAGGCCCTACAAGCAGAGAGGGATGCTGCGATGGCTCGTGTTACGATAGGTCAGGATGTGGGTGGGATGCCCGGAGCAGATGTGCAGATTGTGGAGAGAGAGAGGGATGCAGCGGTGGCATGGGTAGTAGCTGCAGAGGAGATGATGGAGAGATTACAGGCAGAGCTGGCACAGTGTCAATTAGCTCTAGAGGCCTGGGAGCAGGAGAGGAGAGTTATCTCTAGGGACTGAGACAGGTATCGACATGAGCAAAATTTGACTCGGGTCCAGGTTGCAGAGAGAGAGGATAGCATGAGAGAGGCAGGCTTTTGGATGGCTGCATATTATGATGCAGTTCCTGATCCGGCACAACGAAGATTCCGTTATACCAGGTAGACACCTCAGATGCCAACGCCATCACAGTCATTGGGGACACAGACACGTGGTTATAGTGATTCACCAGGTGTTTCGCCAGGCAGAGGGGCAGGACCTGAGTCTCCACAGAGATCAGATGTGGGGAGTTCATTTGGGAGGTGACAGGCTACTGAGTTTTTGACAGATGCAGGATGGAGTGTATAGGATGTTTTGACAGAGATCGGGGATGTTCTATATCTCTGGATTTTGTATTTCATCATGTGATGTATGATGGACATGTGACAGACATTGTATTATTTTGATATGGGACAGTTCTTATTGACACCATGTAGTATGTTTCCTTGTATGATGGGTGATTATATGCATGGTATTACATGTTTATGTGGATAGATGCATTAGTTTATATGAATGATCATGCTTATGTTTATTTATGCTTATGCGTTGGTTTATTGAGATGTTTATGTGGATGGTTGGAGATATGTACGTATGAAATATGAATAGTTTTATTGATATGATATGTGCATGGCGATAAATTATGTGCACCTATAGGATCTATGATGATTTTATGTATATGGATACCTAGTGGATGTATTTGTCATGTATGTATATTCGTGTGATGGATTTTGTATGATAATTTTATAGATGCAGGATGTGATGTATTATGCATCTAACACTTTGTGATGCAGGTGGCGATGTGCGTATGGACCTAACACTTTGTGATGCATGTGGTGATGGGTGTAGGGATAATACTTTTGTAATTTTAAAGGAAATAACATACGGCCATAAATGCCAATAAGAACTGACATGATAATGGGAGTTGGATATGTAGCGATGGTGAAGATGGATGTTATTTGGCATCTGTCAAAAAGTATCAATATCGTGAGGAGAGTGGAAAAGAGTGGGGGGAAGTATTTGCACAACCAAAACCATAGGGGGAGTGTAATGCAATGATTATGAAAATGCAATCCTAATTCAATTTTCCATCTTTGGAGCACTGGTTTTTGCTATAGCATAAGACACGATACACCAAGGTATAGAGGACCGAGGTAGATTAGTGCCTAATGCATGAGACAAACACGCTAGACAAGAAAGCCATCCCAATACCCCAAAGTCACGAAGACCTTGTTCGGGTCCGGTATTGAGATAACCACAAGCATAAAAGGATGCCCCAACATAACTCAAGACCTCGAGGATCTTGGTGGGTACTATGTAGGACAACCAAGAAGACATAATCAAAGAAAAGATCAAGATATGCCCCTATGTGGACGAATCAAAACACGCCATAATATGATAGATTATGGCGGCCTTGACAAGTGATTATAGGGAGCTCAAATGATAAGCAAGAACCAAAGCATCAAAAGATCACAATCAATTTCAAATGTCCATTGCCATAGGATCAAAGGGATAGATGGAATTGATGAGGTCTGTTAGGAAGGATGTATCCTGTTAAGACTTATGATGGATACGAAAAGATCGATATAATATAGGATATTCGAAAGTGATTAGATTTGTTGGTACAAGTGGATCTTGCGTGTTAAGGACCAGTTAGATAAAGGCATAGCTTGATGACACAACACAAGGAAGACAAGACACAACCTAAAGACCTAGGGGCTCGGGGGCCGATCAAAGATTAGCCTTGCCTACGTGAAAGCGTAGAGCCCTCGTAGTTCATGGAAAAATACCATGGATAAAGTGGAAAGAAGACAATGTCGACCGATGATGAAGGACACAAGACGCGATAGACCAATGCCTCGGGGGAGGATCAAGCGACCAACCTTGCCTACGTGAAAGCGTAGGGGCAACGTAGTTCGACAAAAGGACGTAGGAAGATGGATCCTAGATGAAGACTGACACAATGGAGGGTTCTACATGACGACACAGACCGACTGGCAAAGGGAAACAAAAGATATAAGCTCAAAGCGGGATATAAAAAAGCTCAGGATGAGGGATAGGTAAGGTAGGCCGTCCAATGCTCAATCAACAAATACCAAACGGCCTAGGCTGATGTGGGTGGGGATGATAGGGCGGATAAAAGCACAAAATAACTAGGATGTCAGGTAGATAATGATTAAGCCCTCTATGGATGACGCCTGCTGACAGGTTTTCACCATCCATACTTATCCAAAGCGCCACCAAGAAGTGGTTTTCACCGTAGGATGAATTTATTTCTCTTTACTATTTTTGGATTTTTTTGTCACTTTTTTTTGATGTTTTTGATTTTTTTGATTTTTTGATAGGGTAGATCAAGCAGACATAAGCGTAGAACCTTTTCAGATGGAGAATATTGACAGGTTCGTCAAGGGGATCTCCTTCTAGAGTAGTCAACCTATAGGCTCCAGATCCATATTTGGCAGTGATGATATACGGCCCTAGCCAGTTTGCCTCAAATTTTCCTTTCTTGTCACGGTCTTGCTGAGTGTGCTAGTTTTCCTTGAGAACAAGCTCACCCACTTGGAATTGTCTAGGGTGGACCTTTTTATTGTAATGACATTTAAGATGATTCTGGTATACTTGTAGGTGGTCATAGGCTCTTATTTTCCATTCATCCAGTAGCTCTAGTTGTGCAAGCCGTGCAACGCGAGCATCTTCTTCGCTGATAAGGTTCTTCAAAGAAATTCTCAATGAGGGGAGCTCAACTTCAATTGGCAAGACGGCTTCAGCACCGTATACTAAAGAGTAGGGGGTGGCGCCTGTTGGGGTGCATATGGATGTACAGTATGCCCAGAGGGTGGGATGAATGTGAAGGTGCCAATCTCGTCCAGTGTTATTGACAACCTTTTTGAGGATGCAGATGAGGGTCTTGTTGGTTGCTTCTGCCTGACCATTACCCTAAGGATAATAAGGCGTCAACCAACGATGTTGAATATGGAAGGTGCCGCATAGGTGTTTCATGGCTTGGTTTTTAAACGGCTTGCCATTGTCAGAAATGATGGTGGACGGGATACCATATTTGCAGAGAATATGGTAAAGGATGAATTTGAAGATTTGTGTGCCGGTGATTTGTGAAAGGGGCATTTCCTCCACCCATTTGGTGAAGTACTCAGTTGCGGTGATAATGAATGTATGACCGTTGGATGATGGTGGGTGAATCTTGCCAATCAAGTCAAAACCCCATTGAGAAAATGGCCAAGGTGCTAGGAGAGGCTAAAGATCTTGTGCTGGTGCGTAGATCAAATCAGCATGCTGTTGACATGGCATACATTTCTTCACAAATTCGCAAGCATCATGTTCCAATGTAGGCCAGTAATATCCAGCCCGTAGGATCCTTTTAGCCAGAGCCATACCATTTGAGTGGGCCCCACAAATACCACTGTGTACTTCAGTTAGTACAGTCTGGGCTTCGGTTTCATTCAGACATCTCAAGAGGATTCCATTATACCCATGACGATAAAGCGTATCACCAACGATGATGTATCGGGACGAATGATGGATAAAGGATTTACGTTGGTTGCGTGTAAGTTCTGGGGGTATGGTATTGTCACGGAGGTAAGTGTATATGTCTTGGTACCATGGGGGGGCGAGACCTACAATATCACACACCATGTCTGTTTCAAGAACATCATATGCAAGGATTAAAAGTTGTTCAACAAGAAACTCACACTCTGTTCGATCCTTGGGCATGTCAATCAAAGAACCAATAGTGGCCATGGCATCTGCCGCTTTATTCTGTACCCGCGGGATTTGGTCAAACTGTATGAAGGTGAAATATTTTTTGAAATCATCCACCATGCGTTTATAAGGTAACAATTTGTCATCCTTTGTGAGGAATTCATCATTAACTTGTCTGATAACCAACAAGGAATCCCTAAAGACTTTCAAATGTGTAATGTGCCACTGTTTTGCAATTCTAAGGCCGGTGAGGAGAGCTTCATATTCTGCCATATTGTTGATATAGGGAAATGCTATCCTGAATGATTTTGGGATGTAGTCACCTTGAGGAGTGACTAATAAAATTCCTGCCCCCGATCCATTATGAGTATATGAGCCATCAAAATATAGCGTCCAAGTCGGTGCTTCTATCACTGTGTAGATTTCTTCATCCGAAAATTCAGTGTCTAAGGGGTAAGCATCTACCGATGGTGCTTTGGCCAATTGATCAGCAATAACTTGTCCTTTTATGGCTTTGCACTTGACATACTCTATGTCAAATTCACTGAGGAGCATGACCCATTTGGCCATGCGGCCAGTCAAAGTGGCTCTAGATAACAAATACTTCAAGGGATCAATTTTAGCGATTAGTTTGACTGGGTGACTGAGCATGCAATGGCGAAGTTTCTGTGTACTGAAGACTAGTGCTAGGCACGCTTTTTCCATAAGGGAATAATTTAACTCATAGCCAACTAATGTTCGGCTGATGTAGTAGATTGCCCTTTCCTTAAGTGACTCATCATGTTGCGCCAATAATGCCCCTAGTGTGACTGAGGTAGCAGAGATATAAAGCAGGAGGGGTTTTCCTGGAATAGGTGGCATCAGAATTGGTGGATGAGCTAAATATTCCTTAATTTTATCAAAACCCATTTGACACTGTGGAGTCCATCGGAAGGTGGAATCTTTCTTCAGAAGATGGGTAAATGGCTGACATTTATCTGCGAGCTAGGCTATGAACCGACGGATGGACTGAATTTTTCCCTGGAGGCTCCTTAACTGCTTTAAATTGCATGGAGGTGGCATGTTCAGAATAGCATTTACCTTGGCAAGATCAACTTTAATACCTCTGTGAGAGACTATGAAACCCAGCAATTTCCCTGACGTGACCCCAAAGACACACTTTTTCGGATTCAGCCGCAACTTATAATGCTCTAACCGCTCAAATATCTTTTTCAGGATGGTGGGATGCTCTGCTCATGTTTTGGACTTCCCTAATAGGTCATCAACATAGTCTTCCATGATGATATGGATGAGG
The DNA here is from genome assembly GCA_007258455.2 of Sequoia sempervirens. Lineage (NCBI taxonomy): Eukaryota > Viridiplantae > Streptophyta > Pinopsida > Cupressales > Cupressaceae > Sequoia > Sequoia sempervirens. The sequence goes on from VDFB02370955.1 coordinate 53,860, forward strand.
TCATGGAAGATAACGGTCATGGCTCTCTAATACGTTGCCCCCACGTTTTTGAGACCGAAGGACATAACATTGTAACAAAAGGTGCCCCAGGGAGTTGTGAAGGCAGTTTTATGCTGGTCTTCAAGTGCAATTCAAATCTGGTTATAACCGGAGAAGCTGTCCATAAGGGATAACATCTCATGTCCTGTTGTTAGGTCGACCAACATGTCAATATTAGGAAGAGGGAAATCGTCTTTTGGGTAGGCTTTGTTGAGATCCCTAAAATACGTGCAGACCCGAATGTCTCCGTTGGGTTTGGCAACTAGAACTATATTGGAGATCCATTCGAAGTAGTCAATAGTTCTGATAAAACCCGCATCTAGTAACTTCTCCAATTCCTTCTTAACCAAAAATGTGACTTGTGGATGCATCTTACGGAGTTTTTGCTTGACAAGCTTGGCGTCTGGGCGAATGTCTAAGTGGTGAACCACTAAAGCAGGGTCTAAGCCTGGCATGTTTGAGTATGACCAGGCAAAGTTGATGATCCCTTCTCGGAGTAGCTGCACAAAGATTGGATACTCTCGTTCGGAGAGTGACTTGGCTACATAGGTGATCTTCAGACTTTCAACAGTTCCCAAATTAACTTCTTGCGTCTCTTCAATCAGGATAGATGATCTGGCAGATAGCTGAGTTCCCATAAGGGGAAGATGAACATCTCCATCTTTCGGCGCCTCTTCGAGGTTTTCGCCTTCAGATGCGTCCTTTATTTTTACTTTTTCCAGGTCAGGAAGTGCCTCAGGGAGGTTTTCACTAGATGACCTCTTGTTACTTTTCTTATTTTTACTTTTGCAACTAGAGTGTTCATCCTCCCCCAATCCCATAAGGTTGATGTATGTGTCCATAGACATACTGACAGGTGTGGTGTTATGTAGGTCCCAATTAATGAGTTCAGGGTGACAAAGGGATAGGCTGATGGTGCAAATGGATAGGCATTCAAACATGGACGATAAGTCAGTGTGATCGACATCATCGTACGCATGTATGATGGATTCCTCCTCGGGTATGTCTGCCAATGAGCCCTCGTCCATGGTGATACTATGAGAAGTATTGGATGATGTTGCGAGGCTTTTCTATTTGCTGTCATACCCAATTCCTACCTTCTTTGGTAACTGTGGTGTATCAATGGGTTGCAATCGCCCTTGTTCCTCTTTACCTAGTCCTCTACCTTGGTAGTTATGTTTCTCCATGAACTTTGTTAGCCAAGGATACTTTTCCTGAAAATATTTATTTAGAGGAGTTTCTGGTTCGGGCTCTTCTTGGTAGACGCATTGGCTTATGTCTTCCTCTGGTGCATCGACCTTGACAATCAGAGATCTGAAAGTGGTAGTAGGAATGTTTTTACCACTAAAGGTGATGATCTTGTCTTCCTTTTGTGTAGCGTGTGAAGGTTGACCGTATTCATGTGGTGACAGTGGCATGGTGGCTACATTGAGAGCCGTATGCATTTCATATTCACCACACCCTTTGTCAATGATCTGGACTCTAGTGACTGAAGGATTAGTGGCGGAGGATGGAGTGGTGATTACGGTGGATGATGGATTGGAGGATGATGACTGGGATGCCCCCATTTCGACCCTAGAACAATAATGTAAATGGGGAAAAAATGCTTCTAAAGCTCAAAAATACTCAAACGGTTGGGGATCGACATATATGGTGACCTCCTGTCTGTTGACTGGGAATTTAAGGCATTGATGGTACGTGGATGGGATGGCTTGCATAGCATGGAGCCATGGGCGGCCAAGGAGGAGATTATATGGTAAGTCCAGATCAAGGACATGACAGGTAGAATATTGGAGCACAGGTCCCACTTGGATAGGAAGACTGATGATTCCTTCTGAATTTCTCTTTGCATTGTCATAAGTTTTGATTGTAATTATCTGGTTGCTTAGGTCCACTTGAGTATACCCTACCTATTTTATGAATTTCAAAGTACATAAATTAAGGGCAGAGCCATTATCTACCAATACCCTTTTTATTTTATGGCGGGCAACTATGACTTCGATATGTAGGGGGCGGTTGTGATTGACATCAATGTTGGGCATATCATCTTGGCTGAAGTGGAGGTGATGAGACAAAGCCAAGTGTCCCACCAAAGCTTGGAATTGTGTGGGGTCGATGTCATTTGGTACATGGGTCTCCTGCAAGGCTCTATTGAGGATCTCTTGATGTACCGGGGAAGACTTAAGCAAATCCAAAATGGATATATGAGCGGGGGTCTTCCTTAGGTGATCAAGGATGTTATATTGAGAGTTTATAGGAGTGGGTTGGATGGGTGCAGAGGCTGCAGGGACGGTGATGCAGGCTCGTCGTGTAGTTACAACACATTGAGGGTCTTTGGCTTTAACGTGTATCATGGATACTCGGGGTTCTACTTGCTCAATGTAATGAATAACACCTTCATAATTGAAGGGCGCATTCTTATAATTCACATTATTAGTGCTGTTGTTTTGGGGATTACTATTGGAGGTGCTAGGACCTTGACTATGGTTTGGGAAGGCGTTTTGATAAATTTGCAGTTGAGCATTGGACGACAAAGGTTGACTGGGGTCAACCTTGATGTCTCCTCGGTCAATGAGATCTTGAACATAATTTTTCAAACCTTGACACTTATTCAAGGAGTGTCCCTTGATTTTATGAAAGTCACAATATTCATTTTCTTTAAACCATGTCGGCTTGGGTTTGGACTCATCGAATGGTTTGGTGACAGGGTATGTGATGGGGTAATTAATTTGCAACAATTTATTAAAAACAACACTCAAGGGTTCACCCAATTGGGCGTATTGACGTTTGGTGTTCCCCTGATTTTTTTGGTTTGACTATTGAGGGGGACGAGGTGCCCCCTGTGGTACAGATATGGCGTTGGGTACAGACTGTGGTTGCCCTTGGGATGCATTAGCCACTTGGACATGTTTGGTGTTAGTTACTCCATCGTTGACCGCATTCTTGTTTTTGTTCCAAAATCGTGGTTTATCTCCAAATGATCTTTCTTTATCATGACTGTGTATTTTGATGTGTCCTTTGGCAATAAGGGCACGTTCAATGATAGGTCCCTTTTCCACTATCTCGGAAAAAGTGGTGACACAGTGTAGTCTAAAATTGTGGGCCATGTCAGGATGAGAATTTTCCACGAAAAGGGTGACCATGTCTTTTTCTTTCAAAGGATTTTTCATTCGACTGGCTAATGCACGCCACCGTTGGAGGTAGCTGGTAAAGGTCTCTCCATCACGTTGTTTCTCTTTCAGGAGATCTAAGGTGTCCGAATCCTTTCGCAAATTGAAAGAGAAGTAGGAGACAAACTTTTCTGATAATTCTGCAAAAGTTTTTATGGACCCCTTTTCAAGAGTCATGAACCAATCTAGGGCATGGCTTGCTAGGCTTCGTGGGAACAAGCGCAAGAGATAGTTATCACTGTACACGACTTCTTGACATTGTGAATAAAACTCCTGCAAGTGAGCTTTAGGGTCTTTGTCTCCCTTGTATTTGTCAAATTTTGGAATCTCGAAATGTTTAGGAAATGGGATCAATGAGATGGAGGGATCAAATAGATATGGGCATGTATCTTCAAATTTGAATGATTGTTTTGTAGCCCCAGCTTGAAGATCCTTAAGTACGGCTTTGATTTCCAATAAATCAGAGCTAGCTGGTGGTGGGTTGGGGGGATATTGATGATAGAAAGATGAGGGATCTTGCTGAAAGGGTGTCGGATTGTTGAAATACGGGTTCAGATGATTGGATGATGACATGGCTTGCTAGTAAGATGGGGGATTTTGTTGATATGGGGGCTATTGTTGTGGGGCATAATATGGATTTGTTGGGTAAAAGTGTGGGGTAGGTTGTTGAGGAACTTGGATGGGACGTTGCGTATTGGCTTGTTGGTATTGAGGATATTGTTGTGATTGTGGGGAGGTTGCATAAAGCGGTTGTTGGGGAAATTGTTGTTGGTTGTGGTAGTAGTGGTGTTGGGGAGGTGGTTGTTGTGACGTCGAGTGTTGTATTGACTGAGGTGGGATATTGTGTTGTGGTTGAACCTTTGGATGCAAAAGGGATGCAAGAAAGGGAGATATGGTCTGGGAAGTAGGTTGAGATGGATTACCTTGTGATTGGTAGGATGGTTGTTGTGAAGAGGCCAAAGCATTGTGTATAGATTGTTGCGGATGAGATGGTAGAAGTAGCGTAGGCATGTTTTGTAAAGGGGGTTGTTGGGTACTGCTCAGAATGTTCATCTGAGGTGTGCCTTATGGAGGTAATTGAGGCAGAATGGTAGATTGGTGAACCTGTTGAGGTGGTATATTGGTGGTCCCAGGAAGCGGAAATGATGTGGAAAAGGAGGTGCCCCCAATGTTGGCTGGAGGTTGGTTGGAAGGAAGGGGTGTTGTTAACGTTAATGGAGGAGGTTGTGGAACACTTTGTGGCATGCCGTAAACAAAAGGATTATTGGGATCAAGCGCTTGAGGTCCACCTATGGCTGAGGTCGAAGCATATGGGGGGTAATTAACCTGATAAAGAATGGCATTGCCAAATTCAGGTTGATGCCAGCCCTCAACTGGAGGAACATTGGAGAAGTATGAACCTTTGGGTGCATTTTGTGAACCTTGGAGCATGTTAGATGGGGTACCCCTATATTTGGACAAGTCAACATTGGAGGGGGGTTTGACACCCTTCTCAATTAGGTGGGCCAATATTTCTTCTCCATGTTCTCAAGCAAATGGTCAGTCATCTGTACATTGGCGGGATTACTAAAATGTTCCTCAAGTGTGAGTTCAGGTTGATTAACCAAACTCTCTTCTCCATGTGGTGAGTTATTTTGATTCTCAGTGTTGGAGTGTGATGAAGTACCATTATGGGGATCATGAGTGATGTTGGTACCCTTGTTGGGATCGGATGAGGTGTTTTTGGGATCTTGAGGGTTGTTTGATTGGGCATTTGGAGCTTGACAGTCGACCATTTTCTTTGCCTGTGAATGGGTCTGAACGGGCATGCAAATGTGGGATGAGCGATTAATGACTTTGTCAAATGATATGATTGGATAAGGTGTGATTTGGATAGGGTTTGGATTTGGATTAGATTTTGTTGGGATATATTGGATCGGATTTCGATTGGATTGGATTTGATTGGATTGAATTTGGATTGGATTGGATTGGATTGGATTTGATTGGATTGGATTAGATTTGGATTTGATTGGATTGGATTGGATTGGATTTGATTAGATTGGATTGGATTTGGATTTGATTGGATTGAATTAGATTGGATTTGGATTTGATTTGGGTTTGGATTTGATTGGATTTGGATTTGATTGGATTTGGATTTGAATGGATTGGATTTGGATTTGATTTGGATTTGAATTTGATTGGATTAGGATTGGATTGGATTTAGACTATTGGATGGGTATGGTTGGATGATGAAAGATATGAGAGAGAGACCTTAAGCTTGATTACAGGAGGTTACCTTTAGTGACCCTAGAGCTTTGATTGATTAAGAGGATGATTACGGCACCGAACCCACCTTAAGATAGGAATGGATTGATTGGGTCAAGGATGATAACTTACAACACCGAATTCACCTCAAGATGGAAGTGAATTGATTGGGGTTGAAGTTAAAGACCAATAATCAACTTCAAGTGCTATAGACAATTTGGGTAACCACTTTGTAACACAAGGTTAGGACGGTTTGGCTATGGGTGGTATTCGGTGATGTGAATGGTAAAGTTGTGATATTTGTTAGGTGAGGGTATGGACTATTGAATGTAAAATTAAAATGAAAAAGGTGGATCGAAAATGATTGTGGAGAATGAATGGGGATTTATAATGGTTAACGAAGATTTAGAGTGATTGAATGGATGTTTAAATGGATCAAATGGGGTTTTTGGGAAGTTTGGAATGATAAAATGGAGGCTTAGGATGATGAGGTAATGGTTGGGGGTGATTAAATGGTGATTTAGAGGTTAAATAAATCCAGATGGGGCAATTTCGGGTGTCTAGGAGGGCAAATCCACCCTTTTGTAGCAAAGATCAGGGCGTTGACAGCAAAATTGGGGGCGTAGATAGCTTTTTGCAGTAAATCAGGGGTGCTGCCACCTTTCTGTAGTGAAATCAGGGGTGCTGCCGCCTTTCTGCAGTGAAATCAGGGGCACTGCTGCCTTTTTGCGGTAAAGCAGAGGGCGCTGCCGCCTTTCTGCAGTAAGGCAGTGTTTGGTTTTGATGGCAATGGCTATGGCAAGGATGCAAAATGATAAAAGCAAGGCCAAAGTATCAAAAATTTGATAGATTTTTCACAAGAAAACACCTTAAGCAAGCACAATCCTATGATTAATATTAAGGGTATGGCAAGGCAAAGTCTTAATCTAGGATGCACAAGGCTTCTAGGGAGTCCTCGATATACTCTCGGTACGTGAGGCACAACCGTGAACACCAGTCCGTCACAAGCGTGAGTCAGGAGCCCCAACGAGATACTGAAAGACTCAGACCAACTCTTCACATCTATCTAGGTATCACCCTAGATTCAACGCTCCGCCAATTACAACGCAATTGGATTGGAGTACAACTTTTGTTCTCCCCCCTTTATATACCCCGCCGGTACGCGTGGTTGGAATCATCCCTTGGGGTGATGAAATCCTCAAGCAGGTCCCACTAAAAAGAAGACACTAACCGTTCCCAACTACTCCCCAGGCTCACACAAAGTGCAAGGGGAAAGCAAAAATGAATTAATGCCCCCTTGGGTGACACAAGGAAAAATAATCCCAGCAAGCTATGAAGCTTAATCCCCCTAATTAGACTATGTTCGCAAACAACAAAGATAATTTTTGAAAATTTGATCAAGTAGATGACTTTGCAAACAAACGTTAGTTATCTTCTTTTTCACTCTTGATTAATAATGCCCTAATATGCTGCAAAACGTTAGTGAAAAATAACAATATTCTTTCCAAAACAACGTTAGAGAGTTATCACATGAAAATAGCAAAAAACTAGAGCAAAAACGAAGTCAAAATGCCTATTTTACCTTCCAAACGGTGCTATTTTGGGGTGTTGCCACCTTTCTACGGGGGCGCTGCCACCTTTCTGTGAGGGCGCTGCCACCTTTCTGCAGGGGCGTTGCCACCTTTCTGCAAGGGCGCTGCCGCCTTTCTGCAACAAACTTTGTCATATTTAAAAAAAAAATAAAAAGTTGTGCCCCTCCCACTACAAGAAAAATGTTAGAAAAACTTCCTAAATATATCCCTAATGACAGCAAATGTGTTAGAAAAAGATACTCTTTCAAATGCGGGGCACTGCCACCTTTCTTTAGTGGCCAAGGAGGCGCTGCCGCCTTTCTGCAGGAGTGGTGCCATCTTTCTGCGAGGGCGTTGCCGCCTTTCTGTGGTAAAGCAGAGGGCGCTGCCACCTTTCTGCCAGCTTTTCCTGCAAAATTCTTAACCAAAAGGGGCGTTAAATACAAGAACCTATTTGTGGGTCCCACCGGGCGTGCCAGAAATGTATACCTTGGAATTTATCCTACTATAAATGCACAAAATAACTAAAAAATGTGAAATGATAAAATACCAAGGACACCTCAAGATTAGCCAAAAGAGTGATATAACAAAAAATAAAGTAGATAAAATGAAATACAAACAGTTCACCTTCCTTGCTGTTGATATCTCTTTGATTGGCCCTTGCTTGGAATGATTTGTGTGCTCCTTAGAAGATTGCTTGAGTGACTAAATGCAAGATTCAATGTGCAATATGATCAAAAGAGATGGCTAAATGATGGCAAAGGATTGGGGACTCAAATTGGCAGCATGTAGTTATGAAAATGCAAAGTATTGTAAATGCCCTTGAGGAGGGGGTATTTATAGGAGAACTTGAATTCTCTAGAGAATTCAACGGTCAAGATTGATCCAACAAGGCCAAGATGAAGGGCTATAGTGGGTTGAGAACCCACAAGCCCTCACATCTTGACATGTGGAGGGTGAAGTGGATAAGGGGACATGAGGTGTAAGTGAGGTGTCAAGAAGGTACATGAGGTGGAGGAAGGACATGCACCTTGGGGAGTGAGGAGATTTCCTCAAAAAGGGATTCCTTGTCCCCAAGTGGGAGTGAAAGGGACATTTGAAGAATTTTAGAATTCTTCAAAAATCTACATGGGAAAAGGAAAGGTGGTTGGGGATATAAATGTGAATTAAAAATTCACATTCCTAAGATGATCTAGAGGGTAAAAGGTAGCTTCCAAAAAGGTGGGACTTAGTCACATGTGGAGATTGTGACAAGTCCAAGGTTCTAGAAGCCTTGGAAGAATGGAATGCGAATTAAAAATTTACATATAAAGGAGGGGAATCTAGGACAAATAAATGTGAATTAAAAATTCACATGGGAAAGGGGGTTAATGTTCAAAAGGGAAAAATGGAAGAATTTACCAAAAAGTGGTGTTAAATTTAGTTAATGACCTTGGTTAAGGTTGTGCAAACATTTGATTAAGTTAATTAATGGAAGATTAGAGGCAAGTGGCAAATGTAGGAGGATGTGACATTAATCTCTGATTAAGAGAATGCACATCATAATCATGAATTAATTAAATTAATTCAGATTAGAGCAAGGTTATGGAGGATGTGACAAGGAGAGAGAAAGTGAGGAATTTTAAATTGATTTTAAATCAAAAAGGGGGAAAATGACTAAATTAAATAAATTAGCGTATTTACTTAATTTAGAGAGGAATAAGGTGAAAGATAAAGTATTAATTATTAAATTAAATACTTTACCGATATGAGACAAAATGTATAATAATAATTTAATGAATTAATATTAATATGGTAGATGGAAAGGCAGTAAATTTAATCATATGGAAGTGATTAAATTTAGATGTCTACAATAACTCCTACATTAGAGTTTCAAATCTAATATTTTTTATTGTTACATCTTTCTTTAAGATCTAATTAAGGTTTGGATCCACCTATATTTGTGTATTGTTGATTTATCCATGTAGTGTAGAAAAATGTATCTCTAAAGATTACATTTTCTCACTTGTTTGGACCCTCCTAGTTAAAATAGACTTAATAATGTCTAATTTAGTGTTGTTAAATGTACCCCTTTACATTTTTACACTTATTTGGGCCCTCTTAATTAAATTGAACTTAATTAGGCCTTAATTAACCTTTTTATTCATTTACAAGCCTAATTAATTACATTTTTCAAAGGGGAAACCTGACAATAATTAATGCCTAAACATAACACTTTACATTGAGCAATGTGTGTTCCAAGAATGGGGACCTGGGACACATTGTCCTCCCTAGACCTTTGAAACTAAATTTAAATTATGTTTTTGGTGGTATTTTAATGTTTTCAAATCCATAATTCAATGTTTTAAAACGTTCAAACCCCTATTTAGTTCATCAAATTTGAACTTCGACCACATAAAAGTGGTCTTTATGTTTTGAATTTCAAAATGGTGTAAACTAATAAAATGTAGAATTTTTGATGTAGTTTATTCCTGTAAATTTTAAATTTAAAAAAAAAATTGATTTCATTATGTTTTTATCAATTTAAGGACAAATTTTGGAATGCTGAAAATTTCATAAAAGAGTGACTTCACAGGCCATCAAGAAACAAATTGATAAGAACTTCATTTCTCCCTTTTTTTTTCTCCAAATAGGTAACTTCAATATCTTGTGCATGGAAAAAAAATCAAATTTTGATGTATATTTTTCTTGTAATAACCTTTTAAAGTCAAACATGTTAGAATTTGACAATTTTCACAAACTATCAACTATTTTCAAATTTTTAATCATTTTCAAAAAACAAAATATACCCTTTTGAAGAAGACTCTCTCCTCTTGTGCTCCATATAAAATTTAAATTTTTTAATAAGTTTTACTGTCCTTTTTAAAAAAAAAATTTAATCAACATTTTTTTAAATTTTTTTTAAAACCTACTTGCATTATTTTAAAAATAAAATATATTTAAACTAATCAAAATATTAAAAAAATTATATATTTAGATTCTCCACTCCAAGCTTTACAAAAGAGTATTTTTATTTTTTGCAGAAAAATCATTATGACTAGAGAAATACTCTGTCAAAGTTGAATGTTTCAAAAAATTCTGAAAAAATGATGAGTTGGCTACCATGTAGATGCCAACTAGACATTCTTGGCTGAGAGGGTTTCGGTCGAGCAAGTTTCGACTGAAACTCTCTCAGCCAAGAAGAACAAGGCTGAAAATGAATCAGTCGAAACATTACCAATCGATATGAACTTGACTAAAATTAGTCGATATAAAAAAAATATTTTCTTTTAATTTTTTAACTTAAGAAAATTAAAAAAAACAAATATTTCGATTATTTTGACAGGGAAAGCTATTTCAATCAAAGAAGGTTTATTTCGACATTTTAGAAGGTTTATAATTTTGAAAATTTAGAAGACTTATTTCAACAAAAGAAAACACATTTGGACAATAGGAGAGCTATTTTTGAAGGTATGTATTGATCTTCAACTTATTTAATTGATTGTCTTTATTTTCATGAATGCATTTGAAGTTTGTTTTCATTATTTTTTTATTTATTAAAATATTAACATCAAAGAAATATTTGTAAAAAAATTAAAATAAAAGTTACATCTCTATAATATTTAACTATTATCATTTATTTGTTATCATTCACAAGTGTGTGTACATATTAGGTAATTTGATAATTACTTTTATATATACATAAAATTAGCATACTTACGTTTAGTAAAATTTATATAAAAAACATCAAAAATAGCATTATCAAGAAGTTTATTTTTTATTTATTTATTTGAGAATTATATATAATTTTAAGTGCCTCTTATGTAAAATTATATATTTATAAAGAATTATATAGAAAGGATATTATTTTATTTTATTTATATTATTTATTGAACAACTATTTTATTTATTTAAAAAGTGTTTAAACATGAATGCATTTGTTGGTTTCACTATTTAAATTTTTAGATTTCATTATTATTGATCACCAATTCTATGTTCTTCCATTCTTGTTCTTACATGTCCTCCTTAAATACCTATGTTTTATTGAATTTACCTTTGGCTTTACTTTTATTTCCAACTTGGACTTGTCTTTTATACATGTATATATTATTAAATTAAATATTTTATGTTTTGCATGTTTATGTTTATTAGACTTTTGTTTAAATATTTTATGTTTATGTTTTACATCTAGTTACAAGCTTTTTAAAATATTTATGCTATATTAATTGTACATGTTCAATTGAAAGCTCACGTGTGTACAAATTTGTATGCAGGCGAATTCAAATTTGAGTGCAATTTGTGATGGAAAATCCAAGGATTAGATCGAGGAAGTATGATTGAACATGAGTAAGACAAAGAAAGAGAAAAGCGGATGAAGGAACATCTACTGAACAACAACCCATGGAAAATATTGATGATCAAGGTGACGTATAGGTACAAGAACAAACTGAACCTAGTAATATTATTTTTTTGGACTATGGTATGGAATATTTGATGGAGATGGATGAGGATTTTCTTTTCAATAATCTTTCATCTGAAAGCACACTAAAATTACACCCTAAAAAAATATGGGATGAATTTTTTGAAGAAAATTATCTAATTAGAAGAGCACAGTTAGTTGCAAAGTTATTTAGACGAAAAGAAATGACCCCTGTTTTGGAGTTGTTAGGGGTTGATAATAGGAAAGTGTCATCAGATTTAAAACAAACAATTGTTGAAAACTTGCAAGAAGCATTGAAATGTATTGAAAATAAGAGTCGATCTAGTGATTTAAGTGTTGCACGTAGAGTGTTGATGACTGTAATTTCTAGTAAGAAATTATCACATAGAAGACAAGTTCAATCAATTTATGAATTACTAAATGTTTCTAGGAGAAATATTTAGAGGTATATTGAAAAGAGAAATGAAATAGATGGAAAAAATGAGAAATTGGGTAAATATTTGTAGGGTTCCCCAAAAAGATAGAATTTCAGAAGATGTAAAGAAACGGGTGGTTGAATATTGGACCATCCACTCTCGTGTTGCTTCCAATAGAAGGGATACTATACAAATAATAGGTGATGATGGTACAAAAAATTATCATCCAAAACATTTTATAGATACAACACAAAGTGAGCTTTTTGAAGCATTTAAACAAGAAATTTCAAATGTGAAGATTTGTCAAAGGATGTTTGAAACACTACGACCATCATTTGTATGTATAAATAAAGTATGCGAAACTTGTTGTTGTTGAAATCATGTTGAATTTGATATACACCTAAAATCATATAGAAAAGATACGACAACAATTGATTGAAATCTACTCATCCCTAGAAGCACAACATAATTTGTGAAGTCTCTTCTATACAAAAAATCAGAAGATATAGATGAATTCAATGTTCAGTGTATAAAAAATGTATGTAATGATTGTGGAGATTTGAAGAATCTTTTACATGTTGACAATAATGAAATGCAAGCTACTTGGAAGAGATTTGAATATGAGACATACTTAACGAAGTCAAGAGTTGAGGCCAAAAAAAATGTTCTCAAAGAGAGTGGATTGCCTTAGAATGAATTCATGAGTAAATTTCACAATATCATATATCCACATATCTAGCATTGTCATGGTGCAAGATGGCAAGCTAAGCAATTTCATGATTCAAAGAATTGTTTTCCACCAGATTGTATTCTCTCTATTGTAGATTTCTCTGAGAACTATACATTTAGTCCTCAAATTGAGATCCAAAGTCAATGTTATCATTCAGAGCAAGTTGCAATTTTTGTGCAAGTTTGCTATAGGCATGTAGATTTAGTGGTCAATGGAATACATAGTAGCAAAGATGACCGAATTATCATCAAAGAGGTTCACTTTTATATCAGTGATGATACAAATCATGATAGAAGTTATGTAGCTCATTGTTTCAAAATATTTTTTGAAGACCTGAGACGACGTGGCATAAATCAAGAACAACACTAGATATGGTCTGACGGATGTGCTAGTAAGTACATTGTTTTTTAAATTATTATTTTTTAAAATTTATATTTACTTTTAACTTTGAGACTTAAATTGTTTAATTTCTTATATATATAATTATTTTTTTGAAGCTAATTTGGTTTGAGTGTTTAATTATTTGTAACTTCATGCAGGACAATTTAAGTTTGCAAAATCTTTTGTTTGGTTAAGCAGTCAACATGCTAGACGCAACACCAATTTTGTGTGGAATTTTTATGAGGGTGGACATGGAAAAGGAGAGCACGATGGAGCAGGAGCATGTGTGAAGCATGCACTTTGTCAACATGAACTTGCTAGTATGTAACTTTTGCCATATATATATATATGGAATCTAGCTTGATATTTTTTAAAAGATTAGATATATATGTTTAAAAACTAAATTAAATTATTTTAAGTTCCTTGAAAGTAATAGGTGAAAAATTGTTCCAACTTCTGTACTTGTAGGTAATGCCATACGAAATGCAAACGAAATTGTTGAATGGTGCAAAAGTCATTTTTCTGCTTGCGAATCAACATACAACACATGGTATTTTTGAGAAGTTATATGTACATCTAGTCAAAATTTGTTAAAAAAATGAATTTCAAAGTTCAAGTACATACATGATTTCAAATTGAATTTTCAAGTTTGAATTTACAGGTATTGATTGATCAAATCCTTATAATTGTCAAGCAATTCATGGTATTAAAAGTCTGAATCAAATCATGAAAATGGGGAGTAGTACGCCTTATGTAGTTAATGTGAGAGAAAAATCATGTTTTTGTCTTCATTGCATTGTGGACAATGCAAATATTGATCAATGTGAATATTAGAGATGGGTATGTTTCACAATGGGAAATGAAACAATTAATATCAATGCCTCCTTTTGCTGAAGATGGCAATGTTGATGTCTATGATCCACTATATTCAGCTGATTATGAAAGTGTATCTGATTTAGTTGTTATAGGCATGAAAATTGATTAATTTAGTTAAATCAAGATTTAAATATATATTATATGTTTAAGTAAGTTTCAAGCATGTTTATATATATATATAAAATTTATATATATTAAAAATATATTTACAACTTAAAACTATATTTACTTTATGAATATATGTGGTGTGTATGTACATGAGATATTTTCGTTGTAGTTGCAGATCTTGAAAATGTGGAAGGTGTATATTACTATCTACTATGATGTACACAACCAAAAAGAAAATTGGTGGAATCAATGATAGATGGTGATGGACAAGAGTATCCCATTGGATTAGTCATTATTGAAGGCACATATTATCAACAAATAAAGAAAGATAAAAATGGTATTATATTTGTTGATTATAGGCCAGGACAAAAGGTTTTACATTATAGTCACTTAGTTTTGGCAACAAAAATAAATTTAGAAAATTTACCTAAAAGAGGATGTGCCAAACAAAAGTGGAGGTTGCCTATTGAAGATCATGAAAAGATTTTAGAGATAATTAAAGATAGAGAGGATACAGATTTGATGTACTAGGAGCTTTAAGTAGTTTTTTGGATATATGTACATGTATGACTGGATATATATATATATATATATATAAACTTAAATTATAGATCCAAATCTATAATTTTTATTTATATTGATTGGACATGTGACATGATTTAGAATGGGTTTTTTTCAAAGGCTTAGTCATTTATTTTTGGAATTGTATTTAAATAAATTTGTTCCATGTGGAATTCTTAATTTAGTTCAAGAATCTTTGATTTCATAATTTACATTTAAAACTTCACTTAAATACATGTATGCTAGATTGAATATATGCTTGATACAAAACCTAGTGATTTTAAAAATGTTTTCATTTACATTTTTCCTAAATTCCTTTCAATCATCTATTTCCAATTGCATTTTTATGTTGGACATGGAATTCTTTTAAGTTCACTTAAGAATCTTCGATTTCATTTGTTGAATCTTAGATCATACATATATATATGTACATGCACAATTTACTTGATTTACCTAACTTGACTAAATTAAAAAGTTCACATTTTTCCTAAATTCCTTTAAATCATCTAGATTCCTTGATTGTATTTTTATGTTTGACATGGAATTGTTAAACTTTCACTTTCAAATAGTTTTGAATAAATATTTGTTCAACTCCACTTATATATGAGCTAGATTGAATATACATGCATGCAATTTGTATAAAACCTAGTTTATGTTCCAATTTTGTATTTAAATTTATGGTCCATGGAATTCTTAAGTTCATGAATCTTTCATTTCATTTGACCATTCAACTCCACAAGTATATTATAGTTGATTTGGTGTTTGAGTGGTGAAGAATCTAGACATACATGTTGTCTCTAGTTTTCTTTATTTTTATGTTAATAATGTGACATTCAATAATTTTAAATGATCATTTGGATTTTCATGTATCCTAATCATCACATCCTAATTATTATTTTTATCAGGTAAGCATCCCCCATCCTAATCATCAAGTTAAGATCACCTTATCAGGTAATAACCCATTTAACCATAATCATCCTAGAATCATCCCTTCAGGTAATCATTCATTATCATGTTGTAATCACATTATCAACCTAATCTCATCCTAATCAAATGGAATAGAATCTAATCCATCTATCCTCATCCAAAATATAATCATTTAAATTATCCATCTAGATCCATCTCAACCACACATCCATTCTTCATCCTTAATAAAAAATCATCACTTGAACATCAAAATTTGGTTAAGGTCTCAATCTAGTCCATACATCATATTGTCCTTTCCTCATCACCCAAAACTTTCAACATCTAGGGACGTTATCCTTAATTTGAACTATCATCCATTTCAAATCCAATCTCCTAATAAAAAATGAAGACCTTAAAATTTGATTTCATCTTTAATCCAAATTTGCTTAAGAACATTAGCATATCTTAAGTATAGTTGTCAAATCCATTTTGTGAATGTTAGATTGTAACTAGGTTCTCTTGGATTGGTCTTTCTTGTTCACCTATAGGTGCATTGGAATATATAAACATTGTAGTGAATCATAGTGATGGTGTTTGGGGTGCTTGAGATAGCTACATTTTGGCATCAATTTAACTTTGTTTGTACCATGTATAGCTTGAGACCATGTATGTAATGGTCCATCTTTGACCTAATTATATATGGATTGATCAATTTTTAATTTATTTAGAACTATCATCCAGGAAGATCTAGATACTTAAATATTATGTGCTTAACTTGAGATTTAAATAAATCAATTTCCAATTGCATATATAAATGTTCCATGGAATTCTTGAACTTTCGAGAATAGAAATTTGATTTCATTTACATTCAACTCCACTTATAGCTCATGTCATCTAGATCACTTTCTTTTCATGCGGACACATGCTCTAGATTATATGGAATTCTTAAGTTCACTTGAATATATTTGATTTCATTTGTACATTCAATTGGACACAAGTATAGCTCATCATCTAGTTCAAGAATTATTTGCATGCACATTCAAATGAACATGTGTATTAGATTATATGGAATTCTTAAGTTCATGTATAGCATGATATATGCACAATTTATGTATTTAACCTAGAGTGACTTTAAAAATGAACATTTAGAGCTAAGAATTCAAGTTATCATCTATTTCCAATTGCATTTTTATGTTCCACTTTTAAATATAGCATTAATCTCAAGCATATTTGCATTCAAAATTTTCTATTTCTTGACCTATTTATTAAAGACAAATTCATTTCTATTTAATTAAATTAATTGTACATGTCCATCTTTTTAAATTTACAAATAGCAACCATTAGATAGTGGACAACATTTTGATTTCACGATGTAAATAGACGTACAACAAGTGCATTTGAACAAACCATAACAAATTTAAATAAAGGTACTTGAACTTAAGTGTAAAACAATAAATTAATAATGCACGATGTATTTATAGATGTAATGTAAGTGTTCAAACCATAATAATGCACGTATATAAAAAACCTATTCAAACCATAAAATATAAATGTATGAATGTGATGTAAATCATAACAAGTATATGTACCATAAAACATAAGTACAATACATGCAAATGTTCAATACATAAATCATAAAAAGTGTCTCTAGCATAATAATCTGATCTCAAACATGTAATACTGTAAAACATATTTCAAAGAGAGGGATGCCTGGTATGAATAGAATCATCAGATCTTTGGCCTGATCTATCCCTCGATCTCTCCCTTGACCTCTCCCTGGATGCATGGCTCGATCTCTCCCTTGATCCACGACCTGATATCCCTCAATCCATGGACCGATACCTTTGCTGATCCAAGATGTGTGGATCCATGTCTCAATCCAAGATGTCTTGATCTGTGTCCTTAGCCTCGTCCCAACCCCTACATGTGTTCAAGTATACAAATGTTTAAATTTAATTTTTAATACATTTATATATATGTGTACATATATGTAAAATTATCTAAAATTACAATGTACTTGGTTCAATGTGTTCAAACTTGTACATCAAGTAATATTTTTTTTATTAAATTTAAATGTACCTCAGCTACATACTGTGTGGGGTCGCCATCATGCTCCAAATTTCCAAAGTCTGGAAAATCACCATACTGCTTAAAATTTTCAAGTACACAATTTCAATTAGGAGTTAAACAACTAGACTTTAAAAAATGCATTACATAATTTTTTTGAACACAATTTTATATGTATAAATTATATTCAAGTACCTGTCATGCCTGATTGATGGCTCTACCAATTTCGCTAAGTTCACGAGAATGTAAAGACATCGTAGGGGTATGTAGCACATATAGTATCAGTGAAAAAAAGAATCCAACTATATGTCCCATGGACAAGATCAGGTGTTGCAGTAGCCTCAACGTGACTTGTAACATCCTAACGACTACCTAGACAAGCTAAAGGATTGATAGAAACATGATGCGCATGGGATCCCATAGGTTGATGTGGAATATCCTCTACATTTTCCACCCTATGGCTCGTATGTGTACTAGGTATCACCTTCTAATAAATTCTTATACTTGGTCAAGAACGATCCCATGGTCCTCACTAATAACCTGATATGCTGCTAGTAAATCCAAAATTGAGACTCTACACATAGTACATAGAGTTGTGTGGGTCATCTGCTCGACATCTGAAAGAGTAGGTAGATCAACATGAATAAATGGATCATACGATGCAAATGTAGCCTCAGTGGGAGGAAGGCTGATCTGCGGGTGTAATAAGTATCTACCAACTCGATCAGATGAAATCTAATCAATCTACATTGTAATAGAGGCAATGCTATCAAAAATATACCTCTGAGTGGAGCCTGTTGCTACCTCCCCTGTTGCTGCCAATTCCAAACGTTTTGGTAAAACCAAAAGGTTTGGGCCAACTAATGCCATCTTGTCCATAGGTGGTGGCAAATTTGAAAGTCTAAACTGTGGTTTGTTAGAAAAATGGCCTTTACCTTGGCCAACATGTTTGGCATAAGATGTGTAGTCCACCTCTATATGTAAATGAAATTATGCATATAACTATTTTAAAAAATGTTGTGGTAGCTCATCATTGTGAGGCCATATATGATGCACTGCCAACCATCTAGGGTATATGAACGGTGCAACAAGAGGATCTACACACCTTGTAACCACATATCCTCTAATTTTATTTTTTCCTCTATAAAATGGGAACATGGATAACACATTTTCACCTGAAACTAATTTGGCAACTTCTCTATGTTTCACTGTGCCAGTAACACTCTTGGCAAGAGACAAATAAAACTGCTTAATGTTGATTTCATCATAAGGATTGTATGATTGAATTGTCTCGATCATTTTATAAATCTCCTATCTAATAGTGACTAATCTATCTTGATTAGTCAAATTAGGGGAGTTGTGAATTGTTTGCTCTAAACATTTTAGAGTATTGTCTAATATAGCAATACTATCCTGAAATAAGTTTGATCTAGTTTGAGCATCTTGCTTAGAACAAGAGGAATGATGAGATCCCTCATCGACCATGATATATATATATATATATATATATATATGTATATGTAAATAAATAGAGATCTGCATATCATTAAAACAAAATATACATGATGTTAAACAAATGTAAATTGAAAATTTCAAAAATAAAACAAATATATATTTAAATTAAACAAAATTTTCGAGTTTCAAAACTAAAACATTTTTAACTTTAAATGTATCTAATGAGATAGTTCAAACTTTATATCTATCTCTATGTTCAATAGTTCACCTTATGTGACAACTTAAATAATATAAGAATTTATTTGACAAATCCAAAGAGACTTTCAATACATGTGTACATGTATATGTGTGTGTGTGTGTGTGTGTGTGCATGTGTACATGTGTATGTATATATACATTTATGTGTATGTATGTATGTACATGTACATGTGGGAGTGCATGTGTACATGTATGTACATATATATATGTGTGTGTATGTGTATATGTATGTGTATGTACATGTACATACAAACATATGTATGTGTATATATACATACAATGTACACGTATGTACATGACATATGTACATATATGTTATACATAAATATGTGCATGTATATGCACATTACATATACATGTATTTATACATACATACATATACACATGTACATGTGCATAATATACATACATACATACACACATACACATATATGCATGTACATACATACACATGTATATATGCATACATACATGCATAGACACATACACATACATATATAATACATACATACACACATACACACATACACATGTATATAATACATACATACATGTTGATGAACTAGAAATTTGGGGTTTTCAATTTTGAGTTTATAGAAATGTAAATTTAGGCAAAATGCATGTATGTACATACATGTACATACACATGCAATTACATATATGTGTGTGTGTGTGTGTGTACACGTGTATGCATGTATGTACACTCAAGTACATACACACACATGCACACACATACATACATATACATATATATGTACATGTATGTACACACATACATACATGTAAGGTGAAAGTATATCATGTGCATCTTTCACGTTTGATTAATATAAGTGTGTGATCATCAACACCTACAAGAATTATCAAAGTAAACTAAAAGATTGGAGAGGACATGAAGTGATTTCTTTGTCAATATTCTTAAAAAAACATTGATTGAATCTCTTAAAATTAGCTCCTTGACAAAACATTTAAATGCTAGTGGACATCGCACAATAGCTGTGTTATCAAATTTATGAATCAATATGCATAAGAGCAAAATGGGAAATGTCAAACAAAGATAACTCTTTCCTTAGACCCAATTTTGTGGATCCATTAAGAGCAACCTTTTTATCTCTCTTGTTTGTTAGGGGGTAGCAGGGCCTTGTAGAAGAACATTTTTAAATTAATTTGAGGTATGGATGAGAATATCTTGAGGATGTAAAACATAACTTTGACCATGAATTGAGCAAGATGGCCTATTTATGATTTCTCAGATCAATAATATATGGCAAGCTAATAATGTGGACTGAGGGAAATAAAGATGCATGAGCTTGAGAAAAAATGTATTTTGGGATAGGAGTTGATAGGAAACATTACTCTTGATTTGTAATACACATTTGATGATATGTGGTTGATCCATAGTCTCTCAACAATATATATTGTAAAAACTAAAAAGAAATTATACATATTGCGCTACTTAATTATAAATTAAATGACAACTAGTAAGAGGGGAAGAGGAGAATTAAATGCCATATTTTATCCTAGAAACCCTCCAAAGATAGGAAACCAAACTAATTGTGCTCAATCTGAAGAAGAGAATATAGTTGGTTATGTGCAGGCCATTTTGCTTATCTCTGAATGATAAAAAATATTTGCATTTGAGCTCCAAAGGGGAATAAAAGAATTATGAGTTTCACTGTGTAAATATAGGCTCTGCGGGAGATAAAAGAACTATAATTTTTTAACTTATTTTCCTAAGTCTACTCAATAGGCCTAGATGCTTTTTTTTATGTCCCATTTTCCTTTCTTTTCATTCCAGACAGGGTATTGTGCATGCAACAGTGATTTGTCTCACCTTGTCTCTATGCCAGCATAATGATCGAGGGAAAGGGCCAACTTACAAAGGCTATGAGGTTACTATCTCAGGAGTATAGGGTGTCCTTAATAAATACAAACACTTAATTCCCCTTATTCTATAGGACATCCCCCAATCCCAACTCCAACAATCAATATATAAAACAAGACAATTCATCATTATGCATGATTACAGTGGTAGCTTACACTAGGAAAAGTATGTGTTTATGAAGTAATCCTCAAAGATATCATAGTCAAATATCTCTACTTCATCTTTAGAAAACCTCACTAGTCTTCCATTTTGATTTCTCCTTTCATGGTGAGGAAGCCACATAAATCTATAACTGTGCTTATCCCTTCCAAATTCTCTACAAAGTGAATTAAATTCAATGGAGAAATTTTTGAATTAGTCTTCTCCACACTGGCTAAAACCACATGGGTTTTAGATCTCAATCCAACTGTTGTGTTGCCCTGCTTGATTGCTTCCATTGCATATTCTACTTGGAACAACCTCCTCGAAGGGCTCCATGTGGTCACATATGTGTCATACTAGTTCCTAAACATCTTTGTAATGGATTTTCTTGAGTTTTCTTTTTTCTTGTGGCTCTTTGTATCCTTTTGCTATGGACCTATTTAAAATTGACCCAGTTCATTTTAGGTTTTCAAAGGTTAGTCTATGAATTTTTAAGGCTTCATGTAGACCTAGAACTAGTTCTTGTCAATGTCCCAATTAATTCCTTTGTTGTATGTTAGGTCTCCAATCAGAGAAAGACCAGAAGCTACACTTTGTAGTGTGAGATTTAATACGAGAACTGTGTAAAACCTAAACAACAAACGAAGTGGGAACTTTTATGAAAAAAATCAAAACTTAAAATAATTTTTGGTGTAAATACGTGGCTCGAAAAAAGTAATTTTTTTTCATTTCCTGCAACCCCAAATTTCTAGTTGACCAGAGAAAATTACACAGTTTAAGAAACAAAAATTGACATTTAATGTTCTAAATTACAAATGACAAATTATATGCATTTCCTTCATGTAATTCACAAACACCACATATTTGCATAACTAGTCGAATTTATTTCAACCAATCAAACAAATTCTAACTCCGCTAGAGCTACCAAACCAAACACATCCACCAGAGTTGCCAAAATAAATGTGGAACAAAGAAAATAAAAAATAACCTAGGCACTTATCACAATAGGTAATCTTAACCTCGGTTGACAAGCTCTCACCTCAAAACATTTCGCCTGAGCATGCAAAATGGTCGGGCTCCGTTCTTTTTTTTTAAATTTTATTTTGATGGTTTCCATCGATACCTTTTCAGCTGAAAGGAAATCGGCCGAAAAGGTACCACCACGTCGGTGCCATGTCATTTCCTTGTGGCTTTGGCCAAAACCCTCTAGGCTGAAAATGTGTCGGCTGAAAGCAATTTGCTCAAAATTACTTTTTGGCCCAAAGTGTGACATAGGATTGTGCTTTTACCCCTCTTTGATTCATACATACTCACCCTTGTTTTCATCTCATTGTTATCTTTTGTCATGGATTCTCATTGTCCCCTATCTTTGGCCTACATTCATACCTTTATTATATATTTTGAATTGTTTTACCATTTGTACCATTTGCTCCCATTATACTTGATACACTCATGTCTTTTATAATTTGAGTGGGATTATTATTTATGAAGATGTAGTTTCATGGAATATTCACATTTTATTCCTTCAATGACTTAGGTATTTCCTTCTCATCCTTCTTTCATATTCTTACTTCACTTATCCTTGTACCTTATTTTTCTTCTATGTACCCCATGGATAATATGGGTGATATTATTGAGAATAGTGATACTTTACCTTTAAAACTTTTCTCACATGTTATGACTCAAGATACATCTTTTGTGATAGATATCTATCATGTCAACTTTTCTTCAAGTGATGATGCTTCCTTGGTTATAAATGATAATGGCATGCCCTAATGTCATTCTTTCTACATGGCATATACTCTTTTCCATATATCTTATGCATCTCCACATTTTACATCTCATATTAACCCATCCTTTTTTAAGAATATGCTTATTTTCCATGCCTTTGTTAAGATTCAAACATATTTGAGCAATAAACATTAACAATTATATGCAAATTAAATAACCCAAAAATAACAATGAAGAATAATACAAAAGAGATCAACACAAAAATTTAACATGGTTCACCCAATATAGGATACATCCATAGAAAATCAATCATCCAATGATTTTATTATCTAGCACAAAACAAATTACAATCTTGTGAATCACACTCCACAACTTACATCCCAGTCGCTTATAACAAGATTTTTGGAAGCTTCTAGAATTAGGGTTTTGTAAAGTCATTTTTCATTTGATGTGTTAATGGGAAAACCTTAATGTGTTAATGGGAATTTTTTTTTTCAGGGTATTGGGGCTTGCTGCCCCCGAACCCTCACTCGAGGCTCAACTCATCCTCAAACCCAAGCAAGGATACATTACAATTGTACACTATTTGCATGATCAGTCGCCACATACCAACAATATCCCACTTGGAGATTTATTAGGCTCCACACCAAACAATCTCCCACTTGGAGAATGATCCTGGATGACACTGTTGCACTTGCAGCTTCCTTTAGATTATAGGTCTAGCTAGTTTCTTATGTCCACCATTATCAGTCGTGAAGGCCAACAAAAATTGATGAGAAAATTAGTTTCTCCTGTGTAACTTCCTTTGTGAACATATCTATAGGATTCTCAGTTGTGTGAATTTTCTCCAACTTCAATTGTCCATCCTCCAAAATTGACTAGATGAAATTGTATTTGAGCTGTATGTGCTTAGTTTTTTAATGCAGAGCTAAATTCTTAGCAAGAAAAATGACACTTTGGCTATTAGTGTACAAAGGGATATCTTCTTGTCATTGTCCTAATTCAGGCCAAAAAACATCATAACCAAATCATCTCCTTGCTAGCTTCTATAGCAACAACATACTTAGCTTCAATGGTTGAAAGCTCAACAACCTTTTGTAGTCTTGAAATCCAACTAACTTCAATACCTCCTACAATAAAAAACATACCCTTTAGTACTCCTCCTGCTATCAATACCACCCACTAGATCAGAGTCAACATATCCTTTTAGAGCAGAATTTATTCCTCCAAAACATAGTTTCTTTGAAGTAGTACCTCTCAAATATCGAAGAATCCATTTTACTACATTCCAATGTTCCATTCCTGGATTGCTCATATACCTACTCACAACTCCCACTGCATGTGTAATACCTGGACTTGTGCATACCATTGCATACATCAAGCTACCATTGTAATACTGTTGATTCCTATGGTATCAGACATTTTGTCTTCCTCCTCTTGTGTCTTTGGACACATCTCTTTAGTCAACTCAAAATGACTAGGCAAAGTTATACTAACTACTTTTCCACTCTGCATGTTAAACCTTTTCAACACCTTTTCTACATACTGACTTTGAGACAAAAATAATTTTCTGTTTGTCCTGTCCTATGTATCCTCATACCAAGGATTTATTTTGCTACACCCAAATCCTTCATAGAAAATTAATTTGCTAATTTCTACTTGAGTTCATTAATATGATGCATGTTAGACTCGACAATAAGCATGTCATCAAAATAAAGCAATAGGATAATATAACTGCCATTACCCAATTTCTTAAAATAAACACAATAATCAGAATGACATCTTTTGTAACCTTGTTCAACCATAAAACTATCAAATTTCAAATACCATTACTAAGGTGCTTGCTTTAGGCCATACAAACTCATCTTTAACTTGCACACAAATTCCTCCTTACCCTTGACCTCATATCCCTATGGTTGTTGCATGTATATTTCCTCTTCCAAATCCCCATGGAGAAATGTTGTTTTCACATCTAGTTGCTCAAGATGCAAGTCTTCCACAACCATAAGACTTAGAATAGTTCTAATAGAACTCATCTTTACAACTAGAGAAAATATTTCATCAAAATCTATACCTTTTTTCTTTGCAAAACCTTTTACCATGAGTCTGGTCGTATATCTTTTCTTGCCTCCATCTTCTTCCTTCAACCTATAAACCCATTTATTTGGCAATGCTCTTTTCCCTACAAGCAATTGGATTAAGTCTGAAGTCTGATTCTACAACAAGAATCCATTTCCTCTTTCATGCCTAACTCCCACTACTTTTTGGTATCTACCTGTATTGCTTCTTCATAACCTTCAGGTTCACTATAATTAGTTAATAATATAGAATATAATGATGGAGAAAATATTTCTGGAGGTCTAGTTATCCTTGTAGAATGTCTAACACTTGCAAGAGTCTATGTGATAACTTGTTGTTGAGCATCAAGTACCACTGACATTTTATTTTCTAGAATCTCATCTAGCACCACATATTCCTTTTTGGATTGTTCATGCTTCTTATCTTGTAGCTAATCCTTATACATGACCTTCTCATTGAATATAACATCTGGGTATGTGTAGGATCATGATGGGCCAAAAAGTGGTGATGTGAAAAAAGTTGAGTTTTGCATCCACCAAAAAACAAAAAAATTCTGAGTTGACTTTTTTTTGGGTTGGATGTTAGTACATTGCTCCAAAGCAATTCCCAAAGCAAAGAATCTCAAATTAGATATCTGATCCAAATCGGATATCCAATTTGGGTCGGGTATAAATAGGTAAAAGCGGTCATTTAAAATAATTTCTAATCATTTTAAAC